>CAWUDS030007137.1:0-22500 GCA_963859935.3 Lathyrus sativus
TATGTGTTTCCATTTCTCCCCGAGACCCTGAAAAAGATACCAATTTTTTTAGGAACACATAGAAGATTCATCATTACAAAACAAAAAAAAGAGTGGTAATCCGACCATTAACACAGAATTTTGAACTTGTTATCCTCTTGTCTAGCAGGCAATTACTTCAGCGAAAAGGATGATTTATTCGGATCGACATGAGAGCCCAACCACATTGCATTGCCAAAACCTATGTTGTATATTGGAACGACGTTGATCTACTTGCTTTTATGATGTTACAATCATCTTGTTGCCTTTCTCCTCCGCCCACAGCGATAAAATGTAGCTAGTTCATCACGAAAGAAAGGACTCTCTGAACCGAGATCATTAACTAATATATAATAATAGAATAGTATACAATACAACTGTCTTTTCCATATATTCTCTCTGGGTTCCGTTGCTACTACACGCTTTACACAATTAATCGTAAAAATTAGATTATTCTAAATATATATAGAATCTAATTTTTTTGAATGAGTCATAAGCAACTACAAAAAAATAATTATCTTTTTCATTACTGGATTGAAGTCAGAACTAGATAGTTCTAATTTAGTGCTTTTTTTTTTGATTTCAAAAAGTCAAAATTGAAAAAAAAAACAGATCTGAATAGAGAAATCAAAACGTTCTTTTACTTAAATAAAAAAAAATGATTCCATATATCATATATTTCTCTATTCAGATCTGTTCAATAAAATTACTTTTTATTCTCAATTTATATAATAAATGTTTAGAAATGTACTCAATAAATATCGAACTTTACTTTATTCAATCTCGACGATTGACTAAATACTGGGTTATTATGATTTCGAGTAAGCCGCTATGGTGAAATTGGTAGACACGCTGCTCTTAGGAAGCAGTGCTAGAGCATCTCGGTTCGAGTCCGAGTAGCGGCATGGCATCCTATATTTTATTTGAAAAATTTTCAAATAATCATATCATAAGTCCTATAATGAATTCCCTATTTCTATTCCGAGTATTCATACCTTTTTTATTTTCATTATAGATATTTTTATTTTCATGATATATATGATATTATCAACTTTAGAGCATATATTAACTCATATATCGTTTTCCCTTATATCAATTGTTATTTCAATTCATTTGATAACCTTATTAGTCAATGAAATTGTAGGATTATATGATTTGTCCAAAAAAGCCATGATAATAACTTTTTTCTGTGTAACGGGATTGTTAATTACTCGTTGGTTTTTTTCGGGACATTTACCATTTAGTGATTTATATGAATCCCTAATCTTTCTTTCATGGGGTTTTTCAATTTTTCATATGGTTCTTTTTTTTAAAAAGGAGAAAAACCTTTTAAGTACAATAATTGCACCAAGTGTTATTTTTACCCAAGCCTTTGCGACTTCGGGTCTTTTAACCAAACTGCATCAATCCGTAATATTAGTACCCGCTCTACAATCCCATTGGCTAATGATGCACGTAAGTATGATGATACTGGGCTATGCAGCTCTTTTATGTGGATCATTATTATCAGTGGCTATTTTAGTCATTACGTTTCAAGAAGTCATCCAAATTCTTTCTTTTACCAAGAATTTTGATTCTTTAAAAAAATCAGTTGATTTTGTTGAAATCAAATACATGAATAGGAATGAAAGAAACAATGTTTTACGAAAAACTTATTTTTCTTCTTCTAGAAATTATTATAGGTCTCAATTTATTCAACAATTGGATCGTTGGGGTTATCGTATTATTAGTATGGGTTTTCTCTTTTTAACGGTAGGTATTCTTTCAGGAGCAGTATGGGCTAACGAGGCATGGGGTTCCTATTGGAATTGGGATCCAAAGGAAACTTGGGCCTTTATTACTTGGACCATATTCGCGATTTATTTACATACTAGAAAAAATAAAAAATTAGAGGGTGTAAATTCTTCAATAGTGGCCTCGATAGGATTTCTTATAATTTGGATATGTTATTTGGGGATCAATCTATTAGGAATAGGACTACATAGTTATGGTTCATTTACATCTAATTGACTCAAAGAACCTGATAAAGAAAAATATGGAAAGCATATAAATATATACTTTCCATAAATCGTCGAGAACCCTTTCAATCAAGTAATGTAATGATTCAAGGGGTTCTCACAAACAACAAACATATTCGATTCTAATTTCAATTTTTTAAATGAATCTAACGGGAAAATATTTTTTTGTATCTTTTTGATTCATTTATTCACAAAAATCATCCATCAAAAATGAGATAGAATAGCTTCAACCTTGTCAACCGAAAATGAGAAAATGAAATCTGGATAAATACCAATACCTATTATGGGTATAAGGATAGAAATAGAAATAAATAATTCTCTGGGCCCAGAATCAAAAAAAGAAGAGTTTGATGTATTAAAAAACTTGTATCCATAGAACATTTGCCGTAAGATAGATAATAAATAAATAGGAGTTAATATCATTCCAATTGCTGTTACAAAAGTAATTAGTATTTTCATCATGAAAAGATATTTTTGACTAGTAATTATTCCAAAAAAAACTATCAATTCTGCAACAAAACCGCTCATGCCAGGCAATGCAAGAGAAGCCATTGATAAGATAGTGAAAATAGTGAATATTTTTGGCATTGGGATAGCCATTCCGCCCATTTCGTCAAGATAAAGAAGACGCAGTCTATCATAACTAGTTCCTGCCAAGAAAAAAAGGGCAGCGCCAATAAATCCATGAGATATTATTTGTAAAATGGCCCCGTTGAGACCAGTATCACTTATAGAACCAATTCCTATAATTATAAAACCCATATGAGATACGGAAGAATAAGCGATTCTTTTTTTTAGATTCCGTTGACCAAAAGATGTTGCAGCGGCATAGATTATTTGAATACAACCTAATATCATTAACCAGGGGCAAAATATGGAATGAGCGTGGGAAAAAAATTCCATATTAATTCGAACCAACCCATATGCTCCCATTTTTAATAAGATTCCGGCTAAAAGCATACAAGTGCTGTAATGCGCCTCTCCGTGGGTATCTGGTAACCATGTATGTAAGGGTATAATCGGCGATTTGACAGCAAAAGCAATAAGAAATGCCGTATAGAATATTATTTCTAGTGCCACGGGATATGATTGATTAATTAATGTTTCAAAATTAAATGTTGGTTCATTAGAGCCATATAAACCAATACCCAGAATTCCCATTAATAAAAAAACAGAAGCTCCTGCAGTGTACAAAATAAACTTTGTAGCTGAATACAAACGTTTCTTTCCCCCCCACATGGATAAAAGTAGATAAACGGGAATTAATTCCAATTCCCACATGATGAAAAAAAGTAAAATGTCTCGAGAAGAAAATGGTCCTATTTGACCGCTATACATTGCTAACATCAGGAAATAAAATAATTGGTATTTTCGAGTAACCGGCTGAGCTGCTAAAGTGGCTAAAGTAGTTATCAATCCTGTCAGTAAAATAGGTCCTATGGAGAGTCCATCTATTCCTAATCTCCAGTAAAAATCAAAAAAATGGATCCATTTATAATTCTCCGTCAGTTGAATTAGTGGATCATCCAATTGGAAATGATAACAAAATGCATAGGTTGTTAGAAGGAGATCGATTAAGCATATACAAATGCTATACCACCTAATTACCTTATTTCCCCTATGAGGAAATAAGAAAATTAAGGAACCTGCGGCTATTGGGAAAACAACAACTATTGTTAACCAAGGAAAAAAATTCGTGATAAAAATAAGATACACTTGGGCCAGAAAAGCCCATGCTCAAAATAAAATAGAATTTTTTTCTTTTTTATTTTGAACACGAGTTTTTGCCAGTAAAAAACGTATTCGTGTGGTGTTTTTTGAAACGAATCAATAAGCGAGACCCATACTTCGAGTTGTTTCATGCCATAAATAAACTCGAACACTTAAGAAATCCGTCGGACAAGCGGACTCACACCTCTTACAACCAACACAGTCCTCTGTTCTTGGGGCAGAAGCTATTTGCTTAGCTTTACATCCACCCCAAGGTATCATTTCTAATACATCTGTGGGACAGGCTCGGACACATTGAGTACATCCTATACATGTATCATAAATCTTTACTGAATGTGACATTATCTATAGTAATTTTGGATGTTCAAAAATGCAAATTATCGATCTAGTAAACTCGTAAATGAATCGTATATTTATATACCAGATGAATCAATGATTTGTGATAATATTGTTAACTGTTAATAAAAAAAGGCGTCTAGATAAATTTACAAGAGGGAATCGAAGAGGACCAGGATACTTTCATTTCTTATGATTTAGGCAATGTAAACATGATATGATCATAAGTTGTGTCGAATAAATACTCAAATGAATTGATTAGATTCATATTACACTATTTGAAATTCTACCTTATTATTATAGGATTAATGCTATTTATTCAACAAATTCGATTGATTGATACGGGTTGATTTTCTGTTACGAGCAATTGAGGAAACAATAGCCAGTCCGATAGCCGCTTCAGCGGCTGCAATAGCTATAACAAAAATTGAAAAAATATTTCCTTTTAATTGGCGATTATCAAAAAAATCAGAAAAAGTTACTAGATTTATATTAACTGCATTCAGTATAAGTTCAAGACACATAAGGGCTCTAACCATATTTCGGCTCGTGATCAATCCATAGATACCAATAGAAAATAAATAGGCACTCAAAACAAGTACATGTTCGAGCATCATTGACCAACTCCTTATAAATTTGGATTCATTAACAAAAGAATATATCGGCAATAAAAAAAAAAAGAATTTCTACATAAAAAAAAACTCTTTCACTTCACATAGAATTCGACAGAAATAAATGTGAGAAAATTGAAAAAAAAAAGAATCTTGATTTCTATTACTAGTTCTCTAAAGATTTCTTACTGGCGAGCTACGACAATTGCACCTATCAAAGAAACTAAAAGAATTATGGAAATTAGTTCAAATGGAAGAAAAAAATCTGTTGATAAATGAATTCCAATTTGTTGACTAGTACTTATCAAATCTTGCTCAATAATCTGATTTGGTCTTGTAGTCCAAATAATTCCGTACCATGATGTATCGGAAATAATAGTGATTAATGAAACAAAAATACTTGTACAAACTATCAAAGTAATTCCATCCCCTACGGTCCAAAGATTCAAATCTTGGTAATATTCGGAACTATTCATGAACATCACAGCAAATATGATTAAAATGTTAATAGCTCCCACGTAAATAAGTAGCTGTGATGCAGCTACAAAATGCGAGTTTGCTAAAATATATAATAAAGATATACAAACAAGAACCAGTCCCAACGAAAAAGCAGAAAAAATGGGGTTGGTAAGTAATACTACTCCTAAACTTCCTAATAGAAGACCCGATCCCAGAAAGACTAAAAGAAAATCGTGCAGCGTTTCAGGCAAATCCATTATATGTAAAAAAAAAGACAACGAAATCGAAATTTCATGACCTTATTGATATGACCAGGAAAAAAAATTTATATATTTCAATTTTTCTTTGCATTGAAAAACCTAAGTAGTTTAAATTGATATAGTTATGGTTATATAATCAATGTCATTCCACTCTTTATACAAAAGAGTAGTTTGAAACGATATGAAAACTCAAGTATAAAGGTAGATAGAACATATATAACCATTGAAAATCTTATTGAAATTCCAAAATATTTTCAATTTCGAGAATATATTAATATATTCTATTGAAGAATATAGTTCTCTAATAATTATAGAATATTTCTACTAATATGATATTTACTATATTATTCATTTTTTATACATTTAAAATATTTGATTTAGATTATTCTATTTATATCTATTCTATCTATAGAAATATATAGAATATTTGTGTGTGTTTTTTTTTTAAGTTGTATTTTATTGAATTATAATAAATTGTCTTTTTTGATTTGAATTGTTCGAATTGTATAATCATCAATTATTGACATTGGTAAACGGCCCAAAGCAATTTGATTATAATTCAATTCATGACGATCATAAGTTGAAAGTTCATATTCTTCAGTCATTGATAAACAATTTGTTGGACAATACTCAATACAGTTACCACAAAAAATACAGATTCCGAAATCAATACTGTAATTTAGCAATCGTTTCTTTCGAATATCCGTTTCCATTTTCCAATCAACAACGGGTAAATCTATAGGACATACACGAACACATACTTCACAAGCAATGCATTTATCAAATTCAAAATGGATTCGACCGCGGAAACGTTCTGATGTGATTAATTTTTCATAAGGATATTGAATAGTTACAGGTAAACGATTTGCGTGAGATAAGATAATCATGAAACTTTGACCAATGTACCTTGCAGCTCGTACTGTTTGTTGACCATAATTCATGAACCCAGTTACCATAAGGAACATATTGTAAATATCTATGAATAGTATAGTTTTTTTTGATTTCTTTCTCTTATTTGAGACAAGTAATGAATATAGAACATCTTTTACAGCGAAAACAATTGAGATGAAGTTGTTAATAATAGATTACCGAGAGAAATCGGTAAAAGAAATTTCCATCCAAGATTTAATAATTGATCCATTCTTAGCCTAGGCAAAGACCATCTTGTTATGATAGAAACGAATAAGAAAAAATAGCTTTTAGCTAATGTAATAAAGAGATCAATTGTAGTTCCAAAAACTCCGTATGTTTTATTTATTTCAAAAAATTCAGAAACAAATATGTATGGAATAGAAATATTGGAACCGCCCAAGTAAAGAACTGTTACAAATAATGAAGAAATGAAAAGGTTTAAATAGGAAGCAACGTAAAATAAACCAAATCGAATACCTGAATATTCTGTTTGATAACCAGCTACTAATTCTTCTTCTGCTTCTGGTAAATCAAAAGGTAATCTTTCACATTCTGCTAGCGAAGAAATTATAAAAACGATGAAACCCATAGGTTGACGCCACAAATTCCAACCCCAAAAACCATATTTTGATTGCGCATCAACTATATCAATTGTACTTAAACTGTTAGATAATCCTAGTCGGTGATAACATTCCTGTTCCCATCTCTATTACAGAACCGTACATGAGATTTTCACCTCATACGGCTCCTGGAAAGCCTTAAGTAAATCTAAGGACCGGGTCGATTATTTATCTCTTGATATATCCCTAAGATATAGAAGATTAAAATCTATCGAACGGTTCTGAATTAGACCAATTCAATTCTGTCTGTTCTAGAAATAAGAAAGAGAAATCGATTTTCATAAAAGATCCAATTAAAGCACTTCTGAATTGATCTCATCCCTAAGAAAATACAAATTTGTTGAGTAATAACTGAATTCTTCAATAAAATACTCTTTTATAATTCTCAATAACCCTCATGATTTTGAATGACGAAAAATAATTACACATCCGTTTCTTAATTATGATGTGAATTTTATCTCCATGAATATGGATATAAGAAATCAAAAACGAAAGAGAAATCTATTTTTCGTTTTTGATTTCTTATTTTTTTTTCGTTCCTATTCTTCTTTTTTGTGCTATGAAATGAAAAAGGGACCTCCAAAAATTGGAAAGGATTTTTTCGTTCCTGATAGTAATTTATTTAGTGATTGAATGGAAGCATACTCTGGATCGGAGTTGTGGGGAGTACTGCTTTCTTTTTTCTACCAACTTAAAGCCCCCAATTAGTATTCTTTTTATATTCTGCGTAAATTTTCTTTTGGATAATTTACAAAATCTGTGTTACTAATCCTTTGTGTATCTTGGTGTTTCTAACCATCCAGTCTTTTTTATTAACCCCCCTTATTTATTTTTATATATCTATGATAATTCATAAAAATGGTAACTAAAACTCAATAAGGTTGGTCTTTTGAGACCGCTTCAAAACAGGATGACAAATTATCCAATCTTGGGTTAAATGTCCTCTTCTGTTTATAATTTTATTTCATTCTTATACATAGAAAATGAGACTCAATATTTTGACTGCCCTTATAAAATCATCATACTATCTATTAACTAGCAGGAATCTAGTATTCTGAAATTAGATTCAATATAAGCTGTTTTATTTCACTCATATAACTATCTAATTTAGTTCTTCAATCAGAATTTTGAAAAAGAAAATAAAGATAATGAAGGTTTCTATTCAATTTATTCGCTATATAGTACTATACAGAAATTATAGTACTATATAGAAATATAGTACTATAAAGAGAGGAGTATAGCAATAGAATAGCATCGAATAGCTTTTTCGGTTTCAACGAATCGCACGTAGAGATATTGATAAGACACATAGAGTTAATGGTATTTCATAACTAATCGATTGAGCAGCAGCTCGTAGACCACCCAAAAAGGAATATTTATTATTTGAGCCATATCCTGACATAAGAAGTCCAATGGGAGCAATACTCGAAATAGCAATCCATAAAAAAACACCCATATTGAAATCAGATAAAACAAAATTATAGCCAAACGGAATTACTGAATAACTTATTAGAATGGATATGACTGATATGGATGGTCCAATACTGAATAAATGAATATCTCCCCTAGATGGAATAAGATTCTCTTTGAATAGTAGTTTTGTTCCGTCTGCTAGAGCTTGAAGCATTCCAAAAGGACCAGCATATTCAGGTCCAATACGCTGTTGTACCCCTGCAGATATTTCTCTTTCTAACCATACAATTGCTAGTACACTTATTGTAATTCCCAAGACAAGAATCAAAATTGGTAAAAGTATCCATAGAATTCCATAGACCTCTTTGAAAGATTCCAATCCGGAAAAGGAGTTTATATCTTGGACTTCCGTTGTATCAATTATCATTTCAACGATCAACTTCTCCCATAATGATATCTATGCTACCTAGTATTGTCATAATATCAGCCAATTTCATTCTTTTAACTAATTGAGGAAGAATTTGCAAATTGATAAAACCGGGTGGACGAATTTTCCATCTCCAAGGAAAACCATTCTGATCTCCTATTAGAAAAATTCCTAATTCTCCCTTGGGGGCCTCAATTCTCACATAAAGTTCTTGTTTCGGCAATTCAAAAGTAGGAGACGGTTTTTTACCAATGAATCGATATTCAAAATCATTCCATTCTGGCTCCTTTTCTCTATCAAAGCAGCGAATTTCAAAATTTTCATAAGGCCCCCCTGGAATTCCTTCCAAAGCCTGTTGAATTATTTTTATGGATTCCACCATTTCACCAATTCGAACTAAATAACGAGCTAATGAATCTCCTTCTTTTTGCCATTGAACTTCCCAATCCAATTCCTCGTAACACTCATAATTATCAACTTCACGTAGATCCCATTGTATTCCGGAAGCCCGAAGCATCGGTCCTGATAACCCCCAATTTATAACTTCCTCTCTACCAACAACACCCACTCCTTCAACCCGTTCTAAAAAAATTGGATTTCGCGTAATAAGTTTTTGATATTCAATAACCCTTGTTAAAAAATAATTGCAGAAATCCAAACATTTATCGATCCAACCATAAGGTAGATCAGCCGCTACTCCCCCAATACGAAAAAAATTATGCATCATTCTCATACCTGTGGCAGCTTCGAATAGATCATATATTAATTCTCTTTCTCTAAAAATATAGAAAAAAGGGGTTTGTGCACCAATATCTGCCATAAAAGGTCCCAGCCATAGTAGATGAGAAGCTATACGACTTAACTCCAACATAATTACTCTTATATAGCTGGCTCTTTTAGGTACTTGAATATTTCCCAATTGTTCCGGTCCATTTACAGTTATTGCTTCTGTGAACATAGTAGCTAAATAATCCCAA
The DNA here is from genome assembly GCA_963859935.3 of Lathyrus sativus. NCBI lineage: Eukaryota > Viridiplantae > Streptophyta > Magnoliopsida > Fabales > Fabaceae > Lathyrus > Lathyrus sativus. The sequence goes on from CAWUDS030007137.1 coordinate 9,783, forward strand.
CGTGTTACATAAGGCAGATATTGTATAATTGTTCGGTTTTCCGCTATTTTTTCCATACCTCTGTGTAAATAACCCAATATTGGCTCACAATCAATAACATCTTCACCATCCAGAGTAACAATAAGTCGCAGAACACCATGCATCGATGGGTGTTGAGGCCCCATATTTACTATCATGAGGTCTTTTCTTGTAGCTGGGACATTCATAGGTTTTTCCTCGATTCATTCTTCCATGAATCGTTCAAAAAAAAGTTAATCAAAATTCAGTATCTAATAAATCGAATAATTGAAAATGATTCTTGAAATTAGCTAATTTGTGAATGAATCCCGAATACCCAACCGATTTATTAAATTTTGATAACGTATTTTGTTTTTCTTTGACAAATACGACAATAGTCGTTGTCGTTTTCCCAGAATTATACGTAAACCTCTTTGAGATAAATAGTCCTTTGGATGTAATTCAAAATGTGAAGTAAGTCTTCGTATCTTATTAGTTAAGATGAATACTTGAAATTCAACCGATCCCGGGTTTTCTTCTTCTTTTTTTTTTTTTGAAATAACAGGTATAACTGGATTTTTGATCATAAAATGAAAGCTTCCCCCCCCTCCTTTTTGGTAGATATTTTTATTGATCAGTAATAGTAATTACACTTATTTTTAATTTTTTATAAAAAATTTTCTCTTCATTTATTTAACAATTCTGAATTTCTTTTTTTTTTTTCAAATTAATTCATTATTAAGGAATGTAATTCAAATAGATAATAAATACTATATTTATGGATTCATAAAATGAATAAAATCTATTGTCTTGTATTTTAAAGACAAAAATAAGACAATAGATTTTATTCATTTTTCGATGGATTTATGGAGACATCATTGAGAAATTGAATTCGTATGACTCCCACAATGTGTGTGGACGTTTATTTTATTTATCTATAAATATTGTTCACATATCAGATAGATATGTTACGAGAAATATTAGGATAAATAGAACAAAAATCTAGATTTTCAATCGAGGCGAGGATACATACGTATTCTCAATATACTGAAACGGCTTCCATTATGTGTATCAAACCAATAGCGGTTCATACAAGCTAAATCTTCGAATCGATAATTTGGCCAAAGAAAGAATTTTAAATTCCTTAGTTTTTTTGTATCGCTATCAAGATCTTTCTTTTTAGTCAAAACTTCAGAAGAATTCGTTTTTTCTTTATCAGTTATTGTGTTTCTATCCATCGTCTTCCGATTCTTCCTATGGTTCAAACAAGTTAGAATTCGCAATTCTCTACGGCGTCTAGGGGAGAAAATATTTTCAGGAACAAGTAAATCATAATGATTTTTATCTTTATTTATAATTTGGCGTTTGTGCTTCAATGATACGCTTATGGTTTGATATAGAAATGATTGTTCGTAGTTTTTTTTGTAAGAACAACGAATGGGTTCTAAACAAAAAACTAGGTTGTCCTGCACTTCCTCAATATCCCTGCTGTAAAAAAAACAAGGATCATCACTGACTATACGCACAAAAGTTTCCAGATCTAGTTCTCCCCTCCTTATAGTAGACAACAAAATTTGTTTTGGTTGTTTCGTTTGCTTCAGGAGATTTAGTACGCCGACAATGTTCGCGTAGCTGTCGCCGTAGTACGTAAACTCCGCACAGCGTAAATAATAACCCACATATCTATCTATTAAGAAATTCTGTTCTGCAGCCATATCCTTCCTGTATTTAGGGCTATTTGCATTATAACGATGCTTGGGCTTATAATACCTTTCGAGATATGATTTTAGATTGCTGTGAATCGCGTATTCGTTCTTTTCTAACTGTAATTCCAGTTGATCAGTAATGTTCTTCTGACTATAAAACGGCATAAACAAGAAATTTAGTGGTAAGATCCACGGATTCTTCTTATATGCATCTATTTTTGATTTTGACAAAAAACCAAAACTCGGAGTCAATAATTTGTCATTCGTTATGGAATTCTTTTTTCTTTTTCCATTCATTGCTATCCTTCTTATTTTGGTCCTTCTCCTTCTTTTTTCATTCATTCCCATCCTTCTTTCTCTCCAACGAAAATACTTTCTATCCGGCTTATTTTCATCATCTTCCGCTATATAATTTTGGATAAAGCTATCGCCCATTAGATCAAATACTTCTTTTATATTTTTAGGTGTGTTATAACTAGGTGATGTATATCTATAAATAGAAGGTTGATTCTTATCTACATAATTTAGATATTGATAGGCAAAAAGATCATATCCATATTGTTTTTTTATTTTTTTTTTATTTTTTAATAAGTCTACTTGTTCTAATAAGTCTACTTCTTCTAATAAGTCTACTTTTCGTTTTTTGGAAACAATTAATTGAGTTTTTTCCGATGAATCATAGTCAAGTAAATCTTTATTTTGAGCCACGCGATGTTCATGGATTGTATTCCTCCACTTTTGTGGTGCTAATCTCGACCATGTGCTCTCAGGTAAAGCATATTGATAATGAATCTTTAACCAATTTGTCCATTGATTCATTATAGAATCGGGACGGTTCTTATGGCTTAATTTGGAATTGAATCTTTCTCCTTGTATTTTTAAAAAATAATCCTTTATTTCATTCGGAAGAAAAAAAGATTTTCCAGGTGATTCAAAAATAGATCTTAACCTATATTTATATCCATTACAAACTTGCATTTGTGATAATTGAAACAATACATAGGCTTGTGACAAAGAAGATACATCACAAGAATTCTGTGAATACATATCCGTCCTATTCCGACGTTTTTGTTTGTCTACAACCGACATAAATGGAATTATACTTTGATTTATTCTATCAATATATTCTTCATTTTTTTTTTTCGTGTAAATGAATTTTTTTACAAATTTCTTTGTTGATTCCAATAAATCACGAGTTAATTTAATAGAATTATTAATAAAATTAAGAGAACGTTGTACAATGCTCGAAGTAAGGAAATGTTCTACATATTGAATAGTCAATCCTATAATATAGTTAATATTAAAGATATCCATGTTATCGATATGCGTGTATAGCCTTTCCATGAAAATTTGGAAAAAACAATAGGATTTACGGATTAATCGAACGTTTCTTCTTTTGAATATTTTCCAACTATTTTTGAGTAATTCTAATGTTGTAGGATTAGTTATAACCCTTTCTTTTCTCAATTTTTCCATTTCTTTTAAGATTTGATTTCTTTTCGCATTTAAACGATTTATCCTTCTTTCTGTGATTTTTATCCTTCTTTCTGTGGATGTGGATGTGGATGGACTAATAGTTGCATTACTCGTACTGATTGGTGAATTTTTTTCAATTTCTATTTCGTTGAATTCTTTTAACAGGATTCGAGACTCTTCTTTTGCTTCATTCTCCCATTTTTTCAAACATTTTTTCAAATCTTTTTTCAATTTTTTTGTTATTTGTTTTAAAATGGGACCCAAAAATGCAAATGGGTTTGGTACATGCACCTGAGGGTACGATTCGAGTACTGTTCCAAAAGCTGTTAAAAACCATAAGTGGGTTGCAGAGATTCTTTTTTCATCTCCAGCGGATATTTTTTCACTGTATTGTTTTTTTTCAGTAGATAGTACCTTAGGTTTCTCGTGCCAAGCTTTCAGAACAAAAGGGAATAAGACCCTTATCTGAAGACCGGCGTCGAGCCAGTTGTATGGCAATGCGTTGTTATATACTGGAGTGCCCCGATAGGTGCAGTTAATATGGGTTTCTTTTTGCCAATCCCCAAAATCTTCTGACCATTCTGGATCTTGAAATAATAATATACGAATGATATTTTTCGTTATTATCAACGACGGTAATAGAATATATTTTCGAAACCTGGACATAAATAACAATACGAAATTTCTGATTACTAGACCATATAGAATGCTCTCCCAGGCTTCTTCGACTCTTCGAAGTGTCTCAACAGCCTCGTCTTCGGCGTCCTGTTCCATTCTCATTCTTTGCTCGTTCTCTTTTTTTGCCTTTTTTAACCTCAAAAATGATACATTATCAGGATCGGGTTTCCTGAAATATAGGGTCAAATAGTCCCACATGTCCTCCAAAACATCAAACAAAAAGGAATTGCTTTTGTTGATCATATCCAAAAAAAGGGGGGAATGGACATTCCCATTTGCTTGAAAGAGTCTCGAAATAACTGTTTTACGCCTTTGAGGGCGCCAAGATCCTCGAATAAGATCTCTGTTAAAATCTGCGCCGGGTACATAACAAGCTACAGAGAATTCGTTACGGCGGTCCTCTGCCTCCTTATATTGATGCGCAAAAGAATTATTTTGAATACGAGGACCCAATGAGCTTGATTCCATATTAAAAATAACTACATATTCAGCGTTTGGGGAACGAATATGATGTTCTTGTTTATAGCCCGGTTCCAGCATGTACTCCGTCTCGTCCAGTAATTCGTAGTTCCATCGAGGAACTTCTTTACTTATTTCCTTGATTTCACTACATAGTTTTCTATTAAAAATTGTTTTATGATTGAAAGGATTAGTCCGAATTGCATCAAATAAGAAGTTTCTTTTTATTTTTTTTTCTTTGGAATAGATTTTTACTTGTTCATGTTCTGGAACTGAAGAAAGTCCGTCAAAATGAAAATTGGATACTGATTTTTCCGAAAATTTACTCATTATTTTAAAATAAAAACCCATTTCAGTGAATACTAATTTTCTATCCAATTTATCTATTTTCTGTTCCAATTCTGGAGAATTGGTATTCATACAAAGAAGGAGACCATGAATCCTATTTATCAATATGGAGTTTGAGTCAAAAGTTTTCTTTTTAGAAACGCTTTTTTGGATTTCTCCACGAGCGGGTCCATTCAAGAAAGGATCATATATTTTAGGTAAGTATTTTTTTCGACCCCTATCATCCGATAATCGAACTCGAGTTTCTAATACATCCACAAGATTAAATTTCTTACCTTTCTTAACTTTCTTATCTAGAATTTTTGCCCTTTGAAATAATTCCTTGCTTAGTTGATTTTTTTTTTCTTTATTACGGGAGATCCAAGAATTATACAATTCATTCTCATTATTGGAGGTTTTCTCTGTTCTGAAGAGATCCATTTTTTTTTCCATGATGTTCAGAAAAGTAGATAAATGAGGTGGATACGTGAAAGATATTCGTTTTTTTCCATCACTTTGACATGTTTGAAAAAAAAATTGTGAATTTTCATCTCTTACAACCCGCTCGAAGTGATCATTTTTTATATATCGCAAAGGCCTAGTCCATCTTTGAAAATCGAAAAGAATATTTACAAGACCTCTTTCCGCCACCGGGGGGACAATTTTTGTCTTTTTCTGAATATTCGTGTTGTTGGAAGTCTTCTCATTCTCGGAAAAATAAACCATCAGATCTTCTTCGTTATTTTCTTCCCTTTCCGCATCTATTGCAGCTTGGATTTCCTCCGAGTACCTCTCGTCGTAGCCTTCCATTTCCTCACCATAAAAATAAGGGATCATTGCTCTGCCTGAATAGTGCGCAAAAATTGCAAAGGCGAAAACGGCAAATATTTGCCCCGCATAATTTCGTAATTGTAGGAGAATGTATTTATCAAATCTCATCGTTATCTTAGATTTGATCGAATTTTTTTTCTTGAACCAGACTAATACCAATCCAACACATTGCATTAAAAAGATGTGACCAATTACCCACCCAACAAAACTACTTGTTAAGAATAACAATTTATTGTTGGATCGAAACAGATAAATGTTCATTAATCTTATTAAGATTGAACTTGGGAAAAGAAGGGGGTTTAATAATTGAAAAAAAAGATTGTTAAAGAATACTTTGTAAGTCCTAAAATTACGTATTGAATTTGGATTGTTGTCTCCAGAATCCTCCGGGTAGTATGCCCAACCCCAATCGTCCGAATAGTAATGTTTGTTATTTTGATAGACATAATTACAGAAAAGATACGGCAGAGTTAAGAATGTTAGTGTATGAGGTCGATTCAATGCCAAATGCAAAGGCGCATAATAGATCGATATGAACATCATGACGCGTCCCGTAAGAAACCCGCTTGTTGCTGCTATTTCCGTCTCGGAACCTTTTTCCATAACCCGGGCTCGAATAAGGAAGAGATAAGACGGTCCTATGCAGGCTGTAGTAAGAAATCCATAATAGAGTCCGATCACAACGGTTGAATTCAGTATCCTAAGGCAGAAACCCACTAAGGAATTTCGTATAAAAAAGTTAAAAGTCATAGTTATCCCCCTTTTAAGTTTGTTTTTATTTACAATTGTTATTTCGATGTTTATTTTATATTTTTTTATTATTTTATATGTTACTATTATATGTTACTATTAAAAATGTCTTCCATTTATCCATTTACTTTGAAGTTTCTTTCTTTAATCTAGAATTGTGATTTCGATGTTTCATATGTTACTATTATATGTTACTATAGGTTTTCTAATTTTGCGTTTTCTTTACTTTTTTAATAAAATTCTGATTATTCTATGTCTTTTTATTTTATATTCTTTTATTTACAAACAAAATAAAGAAAGGGACAATCAAACCTATTTCATTTCTCGATTCAATCGAAGCTAAAAGGAGTAATCAGGGTTGATATAAGGTCACAAATAATGATAGATATGTAAAAAACAAAACTTCCTTATTCCATTTTAATCCGAAATGGAATGAACTTAGAATCATGGAATTGATTCGCTCATCAGATTATATATAAATTATAAGTTCATAACCTTAGCCCATTCCCATTTTTGGTGGAACAGATCCACTAATTCTTTCATTTCAGTTAGTAATATAAGAGGTCAATCAATTGTAGAAGCTAAAAAAGAGTATCCTGAGCCATTTTAATAATGGGGTTCATTGATATTCCTAGTATAGTAGATGCTATCACACATAAAATCATACTCACTTCAATGGAATTATTTGATGTTACAGGAGATCTTCTATAATTTCGCACGTGAGGAGTTATTTCTTGGTTTCGTCCAGTCATTAATAACTTAATTATTTTTAGATAATAGTAGATCGAAACAACGCTTGTAAGAAGTCCTATTGAAACCAAGAAATATCGGCCTGCTTGCCATCCACACCAGAATAAAGAAAGTTTTCCGAAAAAACCAGCTAGTGGAGGAAGACCTGCTAAGGATAAGAGACATAGGGCTAAAGAGAGAGCCAAAAAAGGATCTTTCGTGTATAATCCTGCATAATCTCGAATGTTATCAGTTCCGGTACGTAGACTAAATAACACAATGCAAGCAAAAGTTCCTAGATTCATGGAGATATAGAACAACATATAAGTTATCATGCTTGCATATCCACCATTTGAGTCTCCAACAATTATTCCAATAATTACATATCCGATTTGACCTATGGACGAATAGGCAAGCATACGTTTCATGCTTGTTTGCGTAATAGCAATGAGATTCCCTAATACCATGCTAAGAATAGCTAGGATTTCTAGAAGAAGATGCCATTGGTTTGATGAGAAATAAAAAGAAATATCCAAAATTCGAGTGGCTGAAGCTGAAGCAGCTACTTTCGAAGTAACAGAAAGAAAAGCAACGACTGGAGTGGGAGAGGCAGAGTCGAAAAGAGGATTCCTCACTTCTTTCTCTCATTCAAAACCGTGCATGAGACTTTCATCTCGGACGGCTCCTAAGTGATAAAAGAAAGAAGAAGATTGTTTCTTCTTTCTTTTAGTATTTCCTTCCTCGCGTATGTATATAGACCGAATCCATTGTATTTGGACTTTTCATCAAACAAAAAAGGATTCGTAATCCTGAACTTTTCGAGGAATCCTTCATCAGTGGTTGTGAATGACGGATTTTTCTCAATCTTTATGAGTTGCTCCTACAGAACCTAGGTCGAAAAAAAAGATTGAGAAATAGAACCATCTGATTTAATTCGTTCTCAATAGCCACGAGATGATCATCTTAGGGTGATCCTTTTGTTGACGGATGTTCCTATTATACTCGTAGTCTCTGAAGGATGAGAACCAACTATGTAGCATCTACATCGACAATTCAAGTATTGTATACGTCATTTAGTATGATTCTTTGTAGGAACTACCCCTAATAACCAACTTGCAAAAAGAATCTTTTTCTCATAAAGGGATTCGTTGTTCCTGACTCTGCTTCACCTTAATTGTTATTTTAACAAGTAAAGTTATGTCTTGGTCCGAGTGGGAATAGCATATCTCTTCTGCATGTCCATAGAGTTTTGAAAAATCCAAACATCTCAGAAAGAAATAGAGAAGTCGGTCGGAATTTCTCGAACGAACCACACTCCTTCATATACGTCAGGAGTCCATTGATGAGAAGGGGCTGGGGAAAGCTTGAACCCAATTCCTACAGTGATGAATATAAGCGCAATTGAAATTCCCGGAGAGTTATACATTTGTGTATTGATAAGACCATTTACTATTTCTTGAAGCTCCATTTCTCCCCCGGATGAACCATATAGCCAAGAAAAACCATGAACCAGAATAGAAGAGCTTGCCCCACCCATGAGTAAATATTTCATAGTAGCCTCATTAGACCTTACATCTTTCTTGGTATATCCAGATAGTAGATAGGAGCATAAACTGAAACATTCTAGAGCTACAAAGATAGTTATTAAATCGTTAGCGCTGCATAAAAACATTCCTCCTAGAGTAGCGGTTAATATAAATAACAGAAACTCTGTTATAGCCATTTCTGTACATTCAATGTACTTTACGGATAGAGGAATACATAGAGTTGAAGATAGTAAAATAAGAAATTGAAAGATTTCGTTAAAATTGTTTGTTTGGAAATTTCCCGAAAAACGAATCATGGGTTCTTCTCTCCATCGGAACAACAGCGCCATTATGCTCATTACTAAACTTGTTGAAGAGAAAAAATAGAACCAAGATATCTCTTTTTGATCCGAAGTGGAATCGATCATCAGAAGAAGAATTAGGCCCAAAATTAGAATCAATTCCGGAAAAAGAAAACTTCCATCGAAAATAAGCAAATGAAAGGCTTTCATAAAAATTCTCGTAGACTCGAGAATGAGATTTTCATTCTGTACATGTCAAATCATGAATTAGTACATGGAATCTCCAAAAAAATACCCTTTGATGTATGGATCCTTAGGTCCATGTGTGTATATGGACCATAGATCCTGTTCATGGATTAACGAAAAGGTGCACGAGTTCTATTTGCTTCCGCCATTTTCTGAATCTCTTCCTTTTTGCGTATGGCATCACCACGCCCCTTGACAGCATCCACTAATTCGGAACTGAATTTGAAAGCCATATTTCGACCCGGACGTTTTCGGGATGCCGCTACTAACCAACGAATGGCAAGTGCTCTTCCTTGTGGCTTTTTTATTTCAATGGGAACTTGATGAGTCGATCCGCTCACGCGTCTCGCTTTTACTACTATCTTGGGAGTTACCTGAAGTATTGCTTCACGTAAAACGGATAGTGGATTTTTTTCTGTCTTTTGTTGAATCCTTTTCATAGCTCGATAGAAAATTCGATAAGCCAATAATTTTTTTCCGTGTTTCATAATATGGTTAATCAACCTGTTAACTACTCGATTACGATAAATTGGATCGGATTTTTCGATTTTCTTTTCTGCAGTACCTCGTCGTGACATGAGCTTAATAATCCATTTTTTTATAACTTAACTTATGGGGCTAAAATAATAATTTATTTTGGCTTTTTGGCTCCATATTTTGAACGCCCTTGTTGACGATCCCTTACTCCGCCAGCATCTAGGGGTCCTCGAACAATGTGATATCTCACACCAGGTAAATCCTTAACCCTTCCCCCTCTTACTAAGACTACAGAATGTTCTTGTAAATTATGGGCAATACCAGGTATATAAGCAGTAATTACAAATCCTGAGGTTAAGCGTACTCTGGCAACTTTACGTAACGCAGAGTTTGGTTTTTTCGGGTTAATAGTGTCAAAGTTGACAGATAAGTCATCCTTACTGCCACTCTACAGAACCGTACATGAGATTTTCACCGCATACGGCTCCTCGTTCAATTCTTTCGACGTAATTAGATCCTTTATCCTCGTTCGATAATCTCCACTTCTTCCCCCAAACCCAACAAAATAACGAGAACGAATGAAGTCAGCCACGTTTTCATGTTTGAATTGAACACTTTCGTTTTTTTATTCTCAAAGGAGAAAATTATTCTTTTTACTTTTACCAAACATATGTGGATCCAATTATGATCTTCTAATCAACTGTTTCAATCAATAGAAAACCTTTTTTTTGTATGAATCCATATTATTACATTCCAATTCCTTCCCAATATTTCCCAAAGAAAATACCGAATTGGATCTTAAATTGACGGGTTAGTGTGAGCTTATCCATGCGGTTATGCTCTCTTTGAATAGGAATCTATTTTGTGAAAAATCCCGGCTTTCGTGCTTTGGTGGGTCTTTGAGATCCTTTCGATGACCTATGTTGAAAAGATATCTATTATGATTAGAATATAGAATATATTCTAGAATAATATTTAATATATTCTAAATAGATGTTTACTCTTCCATAATAGTATTAATTAGTATAAAATTACTATTAAACAATACTCTTTGAATAGAGCTAATTCATAGTATTCCAGTCCAACATTTTTATTTGAAAACTTTTTGAGTTATCTGTAAAAATAGATTCAGCTAATGAAAAGGCTTTCAATGCTGCCGTATATCCTTTTTTTTTCCAAAAATTCTTACGAATTTTTTTTTTTGATATAGAAGTGCGTTTTTTGGGAACTGGCATACAAGTAGTATAGTTTTTTCGTTGCTATAGTTTGATGTGAAAGACATTTGTTCTGTAAATGAACACGAATTATTCTGCAATTAGCCGTATGTCTTATCTATCGGAATTCCCTCTTTCTTTTTTTTCGATCAAAAGGTAAAGTAAAAACATTGAATATTATAAACCTTTTCCAAATTTTTCATAGATAATATTGATGATTCATGAATATATTACTTTAAATACTCTTTTTTTTCACTAGGAATTTTCTTATTGGCCGGTTTTCACTTTGTACTTTCCAATATTGGGACCAACCATTGTATTGTGCAAAGATTCAGAACAATTAAGAATATCCAATTCTATTTCTATATCCACTTTTTTATTAACCGAACCCCTTTACAAACAAAAGAGATAAAACAAACGAATAAGAAACAAAATTCATAAAGAATCTAAATATTTTTTATTCTTTTTTTTGTATGGAATATACACATCAATCTTCATGGATCATACCTTTCATCCCTCTTCCAATTCCTATTTTAATAGGGGTAGGACTTCTACTTTTTCCCACGGGAACAAAAAATATTCGCCGTATGTGGGCTTTTCCTAGTATTTTATTGTTAACCATAGTTATGATTTTTTCGATCGATTTATCGATTCATCAAATCGAGAATCGTTCTATCTATCAATATGTATGGTCTTGGACTATAAATAATGATCTTTCTTTAGAGTTTGGCTACTTGATCGATTCACTTAGTTCTATTATGTCAATATTAATAACTACTGTTGGTATTCTGGTTCTAATTTATAGTGATAGTTACATGTCTCATGATCAAGGCTATTTGAGATTTTTTACTTATATGAGTTTTTTTAATACTTCAATGTTAGGATTAGTTACTAGTTCCAATTTGATACAAGTTTATATTTTTTGGGAATTGGTTGGAATGTGTTCTTATCTATTAATAGGTTTTTGGTTCACACGTCCTATTGCGGCAAATGCTTGTCAAAAAGCGTTTGTAACGAATCGTGTAGGGGACTTTGGTTTCTTATTAGGAATTTTAGGTTTTTATTGGATAACCGGTAGTTTGGAATTTAGGGATTTATTTCTAATATTCAATAACTTAATTTATAAGAATGAGGTAAATATTATTTTTGTTACTTTGTGTGCCCTCTTGTTATTTTGCGGATCCGTTGCAAAATCTGCCCAATTCCCTCTTCATGTATGGTTACCAGATGCTATGGAAGGTCCTACTCCTATTTCTGCTCTTATACATGCTGCGACTATGGTAGCAGCGGGAATTTTTCTTGTAGCTCGACTTCTTCCTCTTTTCATAGTTATACCCTCCATAATGACTGGAATAGCTTTGATAGGTATAATAACAGTAGTATTAGGAGCTACTTTCGCTATTGCTCAAAAAGATATTAAGAAAAATTTAGCCTATTCTACAATGTCTCAATTGGGTTATATGATGTTAGCTTTAGGTATGGGCTCTTATCGAGCCGCTTTATTTCATTTGATTACTCATGCTTATTCAAAAGCATTGTTGTTTTTAGGATCTGGATCCATTATTCATTCAATGGAAGCTATTGTTGGATATTCTCCAGATAAAAGTCAAAATATGGTTCTTATGGGCGGTTTAACAAAACATGCGCCAATTACAAAAATGGCTTTTTTAATAGGTACACTTTCTCTTTGTGGTATCCCACCTTTTGCTTGTTTTTGGTCCAAGGATGAGATTCTTAATGATAGTTGGTTGTATTCACCAATTTTCGCAATAATAGCTTGTTCCACCGCAGGATTAACAGCATTTTATATGTTTCGAATTTATTTACTTGTTTTTGAAGGATATTTAAACGTTCATTTTCAAAATTTCAATGGAAAGAAAAATAGTTCATTCTATTCAATATCTTTATGGGGCAAAGAAGAAAAAAAAAAATTAAAAAAGAAAATTCATTTATTAGCTTTATTAACAATGAATAATAATGAAAGGACTTCTTTTTTTCGG
>CAWUDS030007137.1:27500-30564 GCA_963859935.3 Lathyrus sativus
AGTCGTGGTCTTACAAACCCTACCGATGGTAGGGATGAACCAATTAGTTCATAGAAATGTGTAAAAAATGGAGTCGCACTTAAAAGCCGAGTACTCTACCATTGAGTTAGCAACCCTAATCCAATTACAAACAAGAATGTCTATATCCAATCGCAATAAAAAAAGATGCAATTCTATAAATAATAGAATCAAATGTTACATATTATGTTACATATTACATTAAATTACAATGAATGACATTAAATTACAATGAAAGAAAAAAAAAATACAACGAATCCACCATTTGATGAAGTAAAAAACCTATCTGACATGAGTCAATCGATCCATTTATTCACGATCGGATTATATTGGTTTGATACACTGTTGTCAATATTAATAGAAAATACTTCTATTTTAATTCATTATATTCCAAATCAAAAAAGAATAATGAACTAGAAAAAAATCTATCAATCCGAAAGATCCATAGGATTCATTTATAGATACAACAAGTATTCTGTACAGTATTCGGCTCAATCCTTTTAGTAAAAGATTGGGCCGAGTTTAATGGAAATTAATAGAACGAATTATTATTACTGGATTACAAAGTATCCATTGCTGGGAATTCAAATTTGATTTCCTTCCAGACTTCACAAGCAGCAGCTAATTCAGGACTCCATTTGCAAGCTTGACGGATAATTGCATTACCCTCGCGAGCAAGATCACGTCCCTCATTCCGAGCTTGTACACATGCTTCCAGAGCTACTCGATTCGCTACGGCACCAGGTGCATTTCCCCAAGGGTGTCCTAAAGTTCCTCCACCGAATTGGAGTACAGAATCATCTCCAAATATCTCGGTCAGAGCAGGCATATGCCAAACGTGAATACCCCCTGAAGCAACAGGGATAACACCTGGTAAAGAAACCCAATCCTGAGTGAAATAAATACCGCGACTTCGATCTTTTTCAATATAATCATCACGTAGTAAATCAACAAAACCTAAAGTAATCTCCCTTTCTCCTTCAAGTTTACCTACTACAGTACCAGCGTGAATATGATCTCCACCAGACAAACGTAAGGCTTTAGCTAATACACGAAAGTGCATACCATGATTTTTTTGTCTATCGATAACTGCATGCATTGCACGGTGGATATGAAGAAGTAGACCATTATCGCGGCAATAGTGAGACAGGGTAGTATTTGCAGTGAATCCACCTGTTAAGTAGTCATGCATTACGATAGGAACGCCCAATTCTCTAGCAAATACAGCTCTTTTTAGCATTTCTTCACATGTACCCGCAGTAGCATTCAAATAATGTCCTTTGATTTCCCCTGTTTCGGCCTGTGATTTATAAATTGCTTCGGCACAAAATAAGAAACGGTCTCTCCAACGCATAAATGGTTGGGAGTTCACATTTTCATCATCTTTGGTAAAATCAAGTCCCCCGCGGAGACATTCATAAACTGCTCTACCATAATTCTTAGCTGATAAACCCAATTTGGGTTTTATAGTACATCCCAATAGGGGACGTCCATACTTGTTCAATTTATCTCTCTCAACTTGGATTCCGTGAGGAGGACCTTGGAAAGTTTTAACATAAGCATTAGGGATTCGCAAATCTTCCAGACGTAGAGCGCGCAAGGCCTTGAACCCAAATACATTACCTACAATGGAGGTAAACATGTTAGTAACAGAACCTTCTTCAAAAAGGTCTAAGGGATAAGCTACATAAGCAATAAATTGATTATCTTCTCCAGGAACAGGCTCGATCTCGTAGCAGCGTCCTTTATAACGATCAAGGCTGGTAAGTCCATCGGTCCACACAGTTGTCCATGTACCAGTGGAAGATTCTGCAGCTACCGCTGCACCTGCTTCTTCAGGCGGAACTCCAGGTTGAGGAGTTACTCGGAATGCTGCCAAGATATCAGTATCTTTGGTTTGATAGTCAGGAGTATAATAAGTCAATTTATAATCTTTAACACCAGCTTTGAACCCAACCTTTGCTTTAGTTTCTGTTTGTGGTGACATAAATCCCCCCCCCCTACAACGCATGAATTAAGAATTGAATTATAGCAACAACAAGGTCTACTCGACATAACTTAAGAGTTAATCAAACCTTTTTACAAATGATCCATCAACTAATATTATCAATTAATCCGAATGGGTCATTGTTAAATTTGACCATGATATTTGATTTGGCAAATACATCATTATTCTATACTCTTTCATATGTATGGCGCAACCCAACCGTTTTTTTTCGAATCTCTTATTTTTTTTTTGAATTTTGGAATATAATTTTCGAATCTAAATAATAAATAAAAAGTATACTCTTGACCTTGACAGTGATATATGTTGTATATGTAAATCCTAGATGTCAAAATCGGCAGAATTTGCCCAATAAAAAGAAAAATCGGTAAAAAGAAATAATATGCTCAGTATAAATCCTATGCTGAGGAAATAAAAAATAAGGACCAATGAGATAGAAAAACAGAATCATAAACAAAGTTCAGGTTGGAATTCCATAGATAATATAGATAGTATTGTCTACAATCTGGATGACTGGGTTGACCTTAAAAATTAAATCATTGAAATTTGAAAACAATTGAATTGATTGGATGGTGAAAATCGATTATTAAATTACATTTATTATTCCATATTTTTTTATTATTAAATATTTTATTAAATATGAATTAATACATTTCATTTGTTATTAAATATTCAAATAATGAACCAATCCACTTGCGTTGTTCTCGAACATTTTTTTCTTAATTTGAATTTTTTTTTTTTTTTTTTCAAAAAAAAAAAAGGATATTTTTCAATATGACAATAAATCCTCCCCCTTCTGATACTGAGGTTTCTGCACTTGAAAACAAAAATCTGGGGCGTATTACGCAAATAATCGGTCCGGTACTCGATATAGTTTTTCCACCAGGGAAGATGCCTTATATTTACAACGCTCTGATAGTTCAAGGTCGAGATACGGTTGGCCAACAAATTCGCGTAACTTGTGAAGTACAGCGATTATTAGGAAATAATCGAGCTAGAGCTGTAGCTATGAGTGCTACAGATGGTCTAAAGAGAGGAATG
>CAWUDS030007139.1:0-26138 GCA_963859935.3 Lathyrus sativus
GAGAAGAAACATATTGAATATATTTACATCTAATTTACCATAATTCAGGGTGAAAAAGGTAAATAAAAATAAGTTTCAGCTTCATTATTTAATTTTAATTTTTACCAATATTATATAAAATATATGTCATGGACTATAGTATTTTATCTTTGTTTTTTAGTGGGGAAAAACCTAAAATTTTATGTTGGAGTTGAAAAATAAAATAGAATTAATTTTTTACACCTACTATAGTCTATTATGTATGGTCCTTAGTGATAAAAAAACCTAAGACTTTGGAATGGTGAAGAAAAAACGTAAAATATTTGTAATTCATTTTAGTCATTTAACTCTGTGGCTTACTGACGAAGAAATGTGAAATTTGGTGATGGAGAAGGAACATATTGAATATATTTACATCTAATTTACCATAATTCAGTGTGAAAAAGGTAAATATAAATAAGTTTGAGCTTCATTATTTAATTTTAATTTTTACCTATATTATATAAAATATATGTCATGGACTATAGTCTTTTATCTTTGTTTTTTAGTGGAGAAAAACCTAAAATGTTATGTTGGAGTTGAAAAATAAAATAGAATTAATTTTTTACACCTACTATAGTCTATTATGTATGGTGCTTAGTGATAAAAAAACATAAGACTTTGGGATGGTGAAGAAAAAACCTAAAATATTTGTCATTCATTTTAGTCTTTTAACTCTGTGGCTTACTAACGAAGAAATGTGAAATTTGGTGATGGAGAAGAAACATATTGAATATATTTACATCTAATTTACCATAATTCAGTGTGAAAAAAGGTAAATAAAAATAAGTTTGAGCTTCATTATTTAATTTTAATTTTTACCTATATTATATAAAATATATGTCATGGACTATAGTCTCTTATCTTTGTTTTTTAGTTGGGAAAAACCTAAAATTTTATGTTGGAGTTGAAAAATAAAATAGAATTAATTTTTTACACCTACTATAGTCTATTATGTATGGTGCTTAATGATAAAAAAACCTAAGACTTTGGGATGGTGAAGAAAAAACGTAAAATATTTGTAATTCATTTTAGCCATTTAACTCTGTGGCTTACTGACGAAGTAATGTGAAATTTGGTGATGGAGAAGAAACATATTGAACATATTTACATCTAATTTACCATAATTCAGTGTGAAAAAAGGTAAATAAAATAAGTTTGAGCTTCATTATTTAATTTTAATTTTTACCTATATTATATAAAATATATGTCATGGACTATAGTCTTTTATCTTTGTTTTTTAGTGGGGAAAAACCTAAAATATTATGTTGGAGTTGAAAAATAAAATAGAATTAATTTTTTACACCTACTATAGTCTATTATGTATGGTGCTTAGTGACAAAAAAACCTAAGACTTTGGGATGCTGAAGAAAAAACCTAAAATATTTGTCATTCATTTTAGTCTTTTAACTCTGTGGCTTACTGACGAAGAAATGTGAAATTTGGTGATGGAGAAGAAACATATTGAATATATTTACATCTAATTTACCATAATTCAGGGTGAAAAAGGTAAATAAAAATAAGTTTCAACTTTATTATTTAATTTTTATTTTTACCTATATTATATAAAATATATGTCATGGACTATAGTCTTTTATCTTTGTTTTTTAGTGGGGAAAAATCTAAAATATTATGTTGGAGTTGAAAAATAAAATAGAATTAATTTTTTACACCTACTATAGTCTATTATGTATGGTCCTTAGTGATAAAAAAAAACCTAAGACTTTGGAATGGTGAAGAAAAAACGTAAAATATTTGTAATTCATTTTAGTCTTTTACTCTGTGGCTTACTGACGAAGAAATGTGAAATTTGGTGATGGAGAAGGAACATATTGAATATATTTACATCTAATTTACCATAATTCAGTGTGAAAAAGGTAAATATAAATAAGTTTGAGCTTCATTATTTAATTTTAATTTTTACCTATATTATATAAAATATATGTCATGGACTATAGTCTTTTATCTTTGTTTTTTAGTGGAGAAAAACCTAAAATGTTATGTTGGAGTTGAAAAATAAAATAGAATTAATTTTTTACCCCTACTATAGTCTATTACGTATGGTGCTTAGTGATAAAAAAACATAAGACTTTGGGATGGTGAAGAAAAAACCTAAAATATTTGTCATTCATTTTAGTCTTTTAACTCTGTGGCTTACTGACGAAGAAATGTGAAATTTGGTGATGGAGAAGAAACATATTGAATATATTTACATCTAATTTACCATAATTCCGGGTGAAAAAGGTATATAAAAATAAGTTTCAGCTTCATTATTTAATTTTAATTTTTACCTATATTATATAAAATATATGTCATGGACTATAGTCTTTTATCTTTGTTTTTTAGTGGGGAAAAACCTAAAATTTTATGTTGGAGTTGAAAAATAAAATAGAATTAATTTTTTACACCTACTATAGTCTATTATGTATGGTCCTTAGTGATAAAAAAAACCTAAGACTTTGGAATGGTGAAGAAAAAACGTAAAATATTTGTAATTCATTTTAGTCATTTAACTCTGTGGCTTACTGACGAAGAAATGTGAAATTTGGTGATGGAGAAGGAACATATTGAATATATTTACATCTAATTTACCATAATTCAGTGTGAAAAAGGTAAATATAAATAAGTTTGAGCTTCATTATTTAATTTTAATTTTTACCTATATTATATAAAATATATGTCATGGACTATAGTCTTTTATCTTTGTTTTTTAGTGGAGAAAAACCTAAAATGTTATGTTGGAGTTGAAAAATAAAATAGAATTAATTTTTTACACCTACTATAGTCTATTATGTATGGTGCTTAGTGATAAAAAAACATAAGACTTTGGGATGGTGAAGAAAAAACCTAAAATATTTGTCATTCATTTTAGTCATTTAACTCTCTGGCTTACTGACGAAGAAATGTGAAATTTGGTGATGGAGAAGAAACATATTGAATATATTTACATCTAATTTACCATAATTCAGGGTGAAAAAGGTAAATAAAAATAAGTTTCAGCTTCATTATTTAATTTTAATTTTTACCAATATTATATAAAATATATGTCAAGGACTATAGTATTTTATCTTTGTTTTTTAGTGGGGAAAAACCTAAAATTTTATGTTGGAGTTGAAAAATAAAATAGAATTAATTTTTTACACCTACTATAGTCTATTATGTATGGTCCTTAGTGATAAAAAAACCTAAGACTTTGGAATGGTGAAGAAAAAACGTAAAATATTTGTAATTCATTTTAGTCATTTAACTCTGTGGCTTACTGACGAAGAAATGTGAAATTTGGTGATGGAGAAGGAACATATTGAATATATTTACATCTAATTTACCATAATTCAGTGTGAAAAAGGTAAATATAAATAAGTTTGAGCTTCATTATTTAATTTTAATTTTTACCTATATTATATAAAATATATGTCATGGACTATAGTCTTTTATCTTTGTTTTTTAGTGGAGGAAAACCTAAAATGTTATGTTGGAGTTGAAAAATAAAATAGAATTAATTTTTTACACCTACTATAGTCTATTATGTATGGTGCTTAGTGATAAAAAAACATAAGACTTTGGGATGGTGAAGAAAAAACCTAAAATATTTGTCATTCATTTTAGTCTTTTAACTCTGTGGCTTACTAACGAAGAAATGTGAAATTTGGTGATGGAGAAGAAACATATTGAATATATTTACATCTAATTTACCATAATTCAGTGTGAAAAAAGGTAAATAAAAATAAGTTTGAGCTTCATTATTTAATTTTAATTTTTACCTATATTATATAAATATATGTCATGGACTATAGTCTTTTATCTTTGTTTTTTAGTGGAGAAAAACCTAAAATGTTATGTTGGAGTTGAAAAATAAAATAGAATTAATTTTTTACACCTACTATAGTCTATTATGTATGGTGCTTAGTGATAAAAAAACATAAGACTTTGGGATGGTGAAGAAAAAACCTAAAATATTTGTCATTCATTTTAGTCTTTTAACTCTGTGGCTTACTGACGAAGAAATGTGAAATTTGGTGATGGAGAAGAAACATATTGAATATATTTACATCTAATTTACCATAATTCCGGGTGAAAAAGGTATATAAAAATAAGTTTGAGCTTCATTATTTAATTTTAATTTTTACCTATATTATATAAAATATATGTCATGGACTATAGTCTCTTATCTTTGTTTTTTAGTTGGGAAAAACCTAAAATTTTATGTTGGAGTTGAAAAATAAAATAGAATTAATTTTTTACACCTACTATAGTCTATTATGTATGGTGCTTAATGATAAAAAAACCTAAGACTTTGGGATGGTGAAGAAAAAACGTAAAATATTTGTAATTCATTTTAGCCATTTAACTCTGTGGCTCTGACGAAGAAATGTGAAATTTGGTGATGGAGAAGAAACATATTGAACATATTTACATCTAAAATTTACCATAATTCAGTGTGAAAAAAGGTAAATAAAAATAAATTTGAGCTTCATTATTTAATTTTAATTTTTACCTATATTATATAAAATATATGTCTTGGACTATAGTCTTTTATCTTTGTTTTTTAGTGGGGAAAAACCTAAAATTTTATGTTGGAGTTGAAAAATAAAATAGAATTAATTTTTTACACCTACTATAGTCTATTATGTATGGTCCTTAGTGATAAAAAAACCTAAGACTCTGGAATGGTGAAGAAAAAACGTAAAATATTTGTAATTCATTTTAGTCATTTAACTCTGTGGCTTACTGACGAAGAAATGTGAAATTTGGTGATGGAGAAGGAACATATTGAATATATTTACATCTAATTTTACCATAATTCAGTGTGAAAAAGGTAAATATAAATAAGTTTGAGCTTCATTATTTAATTTAATTTTTACCCTATATTATATAAAATATATGTCATGGACTATAGTCTTTTATCTTTGTTTTTTAGTGGAGGAAAACCTAAAATGTTATGTTGGAGTTGAAAAATAAAATAGAATTAATTTTTTACACCTACTATAGTCTATTATGTATGGTGCTTAGTGATAAAAAAACATAAGACTTTGGGATGGTGAAGAAAAAACCTAAAATATTTGTCATTCATTTTAGTCTTTTAACTCTGTGGCTTACTAACGAAGAAATGTGAAATTTGGTGATGGAGAAGAAACATATTGAATAATTTACATCTAATTTTACCATAATTCAGTGTGAAAAAAGGTAAATAAAAATAAGTTTGAGCTTCATTATTTAATTTTAATTTTTACCTATATTATATAAAATATATGTCATGGACTATAGTCTTTTATCTTTGTTTTTTAGTGGAGAAAAACCTAAAATGTTATGTTGGAGTTGAAAAATAAAATAGAATTAATTTTTACACCTACTATAGTCTATTATGTATGGTGCTTAGTGATAAAAAAACATAAGACTTTGGGATGGTGAAGAAAAAACCTAAAATATTTGTCATTCATTTTAGTCTTTTAACTCTGTGGCTTACTGACGAAGAAATGTGAAATTGGTGATGGAGAAGAAACATATTGAATATATTTACATCTAATTTACCATAATTCCGGGTGAAAAAGGTATATAAAAATAAGTTTGAGCTTCATTATTTAATTTTAATTTTTACCTATATTATATAAAATATATGTCATGGACTATAGTCTCTTATCTTTGTTTTTTAGTTGGGAAAAACCTAAAATTTTATGTTGGAGTTGAAAAATAAAATAGAATTAATTTTTTACACCTACTATAGTCTATTATGTATGGTGCTTAATGATAAAAAAACCTAAGACTTTGGGATGGTGAAGAAAAAACGTAAAATATTTGTAATTCATTTTAGCCATTTAACTCTGTGGCTTACTGACGAAGAAATGTGAAATTTGGTGATGAGAAGAAACATATTGAACATATTTACATCTAATTTACCATAATTCAGTGTGAAAAAAGGTAAATAAAAATAAATTTGAGCTTCATTATTTAATTTTAATTTTTACCTATATTATATAAAATATATGTCTTGGACTATAGTCTTTTATCTTTGTTTTTTAGTTGGGAAAAACCTAAAATTTTATGTTGGAGTTGAAAAATAAAATAGAATTAATTTTTTACACCTACTATAGTCTATTATGTATGGAGTGCTTAGTGTTAAAAAAACCTAAGACTTTGGGATGGTGAAGAAAAAACCTAAAATATTTGTCGTTCATTTTAGTCTTTTAACTCTGTGGCTTACTGACGAAGAAATGTGAAATTTGGTGATGGAGAAGAAACATATTGAACATATTTATATCTAATTTACCATAATTCAGTGTGAAAAAAGGTAAATAAAATTAAGTTTGAGCTTCATTATTTAATTTTAATTTTTACCTATATTATATAAAATATATGTCATGGACTATAGTCTTTTATCTTTGTTTTTTAGTGGGGAAAAACATAAAATTTTAAGTTGGAATTGAAAAATAAAATAGAATTAATTTTTTACACCTACTATAGTCTATTATGTATGGTGCTTAGTGAGAAAAAAACCTAAGACTTTGGGATGGTGAAGAAAAAACCTAAAATATTTGTCATTCATTTTAGTCTTTTAACTTTGTGGCTTACTGACGAAGAAATGTGAAATTTGGTGATGGAGAAGAAACATATTGAATATATTTAACATCTAATTTACCATAATTCAGGGTGAAAAAGGTAAATAAAAATAAGTTTCAGCTTTCTTATTTAATTTTAATTTTTACCTATATTATATAAAATATATGTCATGGACTATAGTCTTTTATCTTTGTTTTTTAGTGGGAAAAATCTAAAATATTATGTTGGAGTTGAAAAATAAAATAGAATTAATTTTTTACACCTACTATAGTCTATTATGTATGGTCCTTAGTGATAAAAAAACCTAAGACTTTGGAATGGTGAAGAAAAAACTTAAAATATTTGTAATTCATTTTAGTCATTTAACTCTGTGGCTTACTGACGAAGAAATGTGAAATTTGGTGATGGAGAAGAAACATATTGAATATATTTACATCTAATTTACCATAATTCAGTGTGAAAAAGGTAAATATAAATAAGTTTGAGCTTCATTATTTAATTTTAATTTTTACCTATATTATATAAAATATATGTCATGGACTATAGTCTTTTATCTTTGTTTTTTAGTGGAGAAAACCTAAAATGTTATGTTGGAGTTGAAAAATAAAATAGAATTAATTTTTTACACCTACAATAGTGTATTATGTTTGGTTCTTAGTGATAAAGAAATATGAGACTTTGGGATGGTGAAGAAAAAACCTAAAATATTTGTCATTCATTTATAGTCTTTTAACTTTGTGGCTTACTGACGAAGAAATGTGAAATTTGGTGATTGAGAAGAAACATATTGAATATATTTACAACTAATTTACCATAATTCAATGTGAAAAAGGTAAATATAAATAAGTTTGAGCTTCATTATTTAATTTTAAACTTTAACTGTATTATTTAAAAAAATATGTCAGGGGTTATAGTCTTTTAACTTTGTTTTTTAGTGGGGAAAAACCTAAAATTTTATGATGGAGTTTAAAAATAAAATATAATTCATTTTTAAACATACTATAGTCTATTATGTTTGGTGCTTAGTGATGAATAAACCTAAGAATTTGGCATGGTGAAGAAAAAACCTAAAATATTTGTCACTTGTTTACAGTCTTTTAACTTTGTGGCTTACTAACGAAGAAACATGAAATTTGGTGATGGGGAAGAAACATATTGAATATATTTACATCTAATTTACCAAAATTCAATTTGAAAAAGGTAAATATAAATAAGTTTGAGCTTCATTATTTAATTTTAATTTTTACCTATATTATATAAAATATATGTTATGGACTATAGTCTTTTATCTTTGTTTTTTAGTGGGGAAAATCCTAAAATTTTATGTTGGAGATGAAAAATAAAATAGAATTAATTTTTTACACCTACAATAGTGTATTATGTTTGGTTCTTAGTGATAAAAAAATATAAGACTTTGGGATCGTGAAGAAAAAATCTAAATTATTTGTCATTCATTTATAGCCTTTTAACTTTGTGGCTTACTGACGAAGAAACACGAAATTTGGTGATGGAGAAAAAACATATTGAATAAATTTAGATCTAATTTACCATAATTCAATGTGAAAAAGGTAAATATATAAAAGTTTGAGCTTCATTATTTAATTTTAATTTTTACCTATATTATATAAAATATATGTCATGGACTATAGTCTTTTATCTTTGTTTTTTAGTGGGGAAAAACCTAAAATATTATGTTGGAGTTGAAAAATAAAATAGAATTAATTTTTTACACCTACTATAGTCTTTTATGTATGGTTCTTAGTGATAAAAAAACCTAATACTTTGGAATGGTGAAGAAAAAACCTAAAATATTTGTCATTCATTTTAGTCTTTTAACTCTGTGGCTTACTAACGAAGAAATGTGAAATTTGGTGATGGAGAAGGAACATATTTAATATATTTACATCTAATTTACCATAATTCAGTGTGAAAAAGGTAAGTATAAATAAGTTTGAGCTTCATTATTTAATTTTAATTTTTACCTATATTATATAAAATATATGTCATGGACTATAATCTTTTATCTTTGTTTTTTAGTGGGGAAAAACCTAAAATTTTAAGTTGGAGTTGAAAAATAAAATATAATTAATTTTTTACACCTACTATAGTCTATTATGTATGGTTCTTAGTGATGAAAAAACCTAAGACTTTGGCATGGTGAAGAAAAAACCTAAAATATTTGTCACTTGTTTACAGTCTTTTAACTTTGTGGCTTACTAACGAAGAAACATGAAATTTGGTGATGGGGAAGAAACATATTGAATATATTTACATCTAATTTACCATAATTCAGTGTGAAAAAGGTAAATATAAATAAGTTTGAGCTTCATTATTTAATTTAATTTTTACCTATATTATATAAAATATATGTCATGGACTATGGTCTTTTATCTTTGTTTTTAAGTGGGGAAAAACCTAAAATTTTATGTTGGAGTTGAAAAATAAAATAGAATTAATTTTTTACACCTACTATAGTCTATTATGTATGGTGCTTAGTGATAAAAAAACCTAAGACTTTGGGATGGTGAAGAAAAAACCTATAATATTTGTCGTTCATTTTAGTCTTTTAACTCTGTGGCTTACTGACGAAGAAATGTGAAATTTGGTGATGGAGAAGAAACATATTGAACATATTTACATCTAATTTACCATAATTCAGTGTGAAAAAAGGTAAATAAAAATAAGTTTGAGCTTCATTATTTAATTTTAATTTTTACCTATATTATATAAAATATATGTCATGGACTATAGTCTTTTATCTTTGTTTTTTAGTGGGGAAAAACATAAAATTTTAAGTTGGAATTGAAAAATAAAATAGAATTAATTTTTTACACCTACTATAGTCTATTATGTATGGTGCTTAGTGAGAAAAAAACCTAAGACTTTGGGATGGTGAAGAAAAAACCTAAAATATTTGTCATTCATTTTAGTCTTTTAACTTTGTGGCTTACTGACGAAGAAATGTGAAATTTGGTGACGGAGAAGAAACATATTGAATATATTTACATCTAATTTACCATAATTCAGTGTGAAAAAGGTAAATAAAAATAAGTTTCAGCTTCCTTATTTAATTTTAATTTTTACCTATATTATATAAAATATATGTCATGGACTATAGTCTATTATCTTTGTTTTTTAGTGGGGAAAAACCTAAAATTTTATGTTGGAGTTGAAAAATAAAATAGAATTAATTTTTTACACCTATAATAGTCTATTATGTATGGTGCTTACTGATAAAAAAACCTAAGACTTTGGGATGGTGAAGAAAAAACCTAAAATATTTGTCATTCATTTTAGTCTTTTAACTCTGTGGCTTACTGACGAAGAAATGTGAAATTTGGTAATGGAGAAGGAACATATTGAATATATTTACATCTAATTTACGATAATTCAGTGTGAAAAAAGGTAAATATATAAAAGTTTGAGCTTCATTATTTAATTTTAAACTTTAACTATATTATTTAAAAAAATATGTCAGGAGTTATAGTCTTTTATCTTTGTTTTTTAGTGGGGGAAAACCTAAAATTTTATGGTGTAGTTTAAAAATAAAATATAATTAATTTTTAAACATACTATAGTATATTATGTATGGTGCTTAGTGATGAAAAAACATAAGACTTTGGCATGGTGAAGAAAAAACCTAAAATATTTGTCACTTGTTTATAGTCTTTTAACTTTGTGGCTTACTGACGAAGAAACATGAAATTTGGTGATGGAGAAGAAACATATTGAATATATTTACATATAATTTACCAAAATTCAATTTGAAAAAGAAAAATATAAATTAGTTTGAGATTCATTATTTAATTTAATTTTTACCTATATTATATAAAATATATGTCATGGACTATGGTCTTTTATCTTTGTTTTTTAGTGGGGAAAAACCTACAATTTTATGTTGGAGTTTAAAATAAAATATAATTAATTTTTTACACCTACAATAGTGTATTATTTTGGTTCTTAGTGATAAAAAAACCTAAGACTTTGGTATGGTCAAGAAAAAACGTAAAATATTGGTCATTCATTTATAGTCTTTTAACTTTGTGGCTTAGTGACGAAGAAACATGAAATTTGGTGATGGAGAAGAAATATATTGAATAAATTTACATCTAATTTACCATAATTCAATGTGATAAAGGTAAATATATAAAAGTTTGAGCTTCATTATTTAATTTTAATTTTTACCTATATTATATAAAATTTATGTCATGGACTATAGTCTTTTATCTTTGTTTTTTAGTGGGGAAAAACCTAAAATTTTATGTTGGAGTTGAAAAATAAAATAGAATTAATTTTTTACACCTACAATAATGTATTATGTTTGGTTCTTAGTGATAAAAAAATATAAGACTTTGGGATGGTGAAGAAAAAACCTTAAATATTTATCATTCATTTATAGTCTTTTAACTTTGTGGCTTACTGACGAAGAAACACGAAATTTGGTGATGGAGAAGAAACATATTGAATAAATTTAGATCTAATTTACCATAATTCAATGTGAAAAAGGTAAATATATAAAAGTTTGAGCTTCATTATTTAATTTTAATTTTTACCTATATTATATAAAATATATGTCATGGACCATAGTCTTTTATCTTTGTTTTTTAGTGGGGAAAAACCTAAAATTATATGTTGGAGTTGAAAAATGAAATAGAATTAATTTTTTACACCTACTATAGTCTATTATGTATGGTTCTTAGTGATAAAAAAAACCTAAGACTTTGGGATGGTGAAGAAAAAACCTAAAATATTTGTTATTCATTTCACTTTTTTAACTCTGTGGCTTACTGACGAAGAAATGTGAAATTTGGTGATGGAGAAGAAACATATTGAATATATTTACATCTAATTTACCATAATTCAGTGTGAAAAAGGTAAATAAAAATAAGTTTGAGCTTCATTATTTAATTTTAATTTTTACCTATATTATATAAAATATATGTCATGGGCTATAGTCTTTTATCTTTGTTTTTTAGTGGGGAAAAACCTAAAATTTTATGTTGGAGTTGAAAAATAAAATAGGATTAATTTTTTACACCTACAATAGTGTATTATGTTTGGTTCTTAGTGATAAAAAAATATGAGACTTTGGGATGGTGAAGAAAAAACCTAAAATATTTGTCATTCATTTATAGTCTTTTAACTTTGTGGCTTACTGACGAAGAAATGTGAAATTTGGTGATGGAGAAGAAACATATTGAATATATTTACAACTAATTTACCATAATTCAATGTGAAAAAGGTAAATATAAATAAGTTTGAGCTTCATTATTTAATTTTAAACTTTAACTGTATTATTTAAAAAAATATGTCAGGGGTTATAGTCTTTTAACTTTGTTTTTTAGTGGGGAAAAACCTAAAATTTTATGATGGAGTTTAAAAATAAAATATAATTCATTTTTAAACATACTATAGTCTATTATGTTTGGTGCTTAGTGATGAATAAACCTAAGAATTTGGCATGGTGAAGAAAAAACCTAAAATATTTGTCACTTGTTTACAGTCTTTTAACTTTGTGGCTTACTAACGAAGAAACATGAAATTTGGTGATGGGGAAGAAACATATTGAATATATTTACATCTAATTTACCAAAATTCAATTTGAAAAAGGCAAATATAAATAAGTTTGAGCTTCATTATTTAATTTTAATTTTTACCTATATTATATAAAATATATGTTATGGACTATAGTCTTTTATCTTTGTTTTTTAGTGGGGAAAATCCTAAAATTTTATGTTGGAGATGAAAAATTAAATAGAATTAATTTTTTACACCTACAATAGTGTATTATGTTTGGTTCTTAGTGATAAAAAAATATAAGACTTTGGGATCGTGAAGAAAAAATCTAAAATATTTGTCATTCATTTATAGCCTTTTAACTTTGTGGCTTACTGACGAAGAAACACGAAATTTGGTGATGGAGAAAAAACATATTGAATAAATTTAGATCTAATTTACCATAATTCAACGTGAAAAAGGTAAATATATAAAAGTTTGAGCTTCATTATTTAATTTTAATTTTTACCTATATTATATAAAATATATGTCATGGACTATAGTCTTTTATCTTTGTTTTTTAGTGGGGAAAAACCTAAAATATTATGTTGGAGTTGAAAAATAAAATAGAATTAATTTTTTACACCTACTATAGTCTTTTATGTATGGTTCTTAGTGATAAAAAAACCTAATACTTTGGAATGGTGAAGAAAAAACCTAAAATATTTGTCATTCATTTTAGTCTTTTAACTCTGTGGCTTACTAACGAAGAAATGTGAAATTTTGTGATGGAGAAGGAACATATTTAATATATTTACATCTAATTTACCATAATTCAGTGTGAAAAAGGTAAGTATAAATAAGTTTGAGCTTCATTATTTAATTTTAATTTTTACCTATATTATATAAAATATATGTCATGGACTATAATCTTTTATCTTTGTTTTTTAGTGGGGAAAAACCTAAAATTTTAAGTTGGAGTTGAAAAATAAAATATAATTAATTTTTTACACCTACTATAGTCTATTATGTATGGTTCTTAGTGATGAAAAAACCTAAGACTTTGGCATGGTGAAGAAAAAACCTAAAATATTTGTCACTTGTTTACAGTCTTTTAACTTTGTGACTTACTAACGAAGAAACATGAAATTTGGTGATGGGGAAGAAACATATTGAATATATTTACATCTAATTTACCATAATTCAGTGTGAAAAAGGTAAATAAAAATAAGTTTGAGCTTCATTATTTAATTTTAATTTTTACCTATATTATATAAAATATATGTCATGGACTATAGTCTATTATCTTTGTTTTTTAGTGGGGAAAAACCTAAAATTTTATGTTGGAGTTGAAAAATAAAATAGAATTAATTTTTTACACCTATAATAGTCTATTATGTATGGTGCTTAGTGATAAAAAAACCTAAGACTTTGGGATGGTGAAGAAAAAACCTAACATATTTGTCATTCATTTTAGTCTTTTAACTCTGTGGCTTACTGACGAAGAAATGTGAAATTTGGTAATGGAGAAGGAACATATTGAATATATTTACATCTAATTTACGATAATTCAGTGTGAAAAAAGGTAAATATATAAAAGTTTGAGCTTCATTATTTAATTTTAAACTTTAACTATATTATTTAAAAAAATATGTCAGGAGTTATAGTCTTTTATCTTTGTTTTTTAGTGGGGGAAAACCTAAAATTTTATGGTGTAGTTTAAAAATAAAATATAATTAATTTTTAAACATACTATAGTATATTATGTATGGTGCTTAGTGATGAAAAAACATAAGACTTTGGCATGGTGAAGAAAAAACCTAAAATATTTGTCACTTGTTTATAGTCTTTTAACTTTGTGGCTTACTGACGAAGAAACATGAAATTTGGTGATGGAGAAGAAACATATTGAATATATTTACATATAATTTACCAAAATTCAATTTGAAAAAGAAAAATATAAATAAGTTTGAGATTCATTATTTAATTTAATTTTTACCTATATTATATAAAATATATGTCATGGACTATGGTCTTTTATCTTTGTTTTTTAGTGGGGAAAAACCTACAATTTTATGTTGGAGTTTAAAATAAAATATAATTAATTTTTTACACCTACAATAGTGTATTATTTTGGTTCTTAGTGATAAAAAAACCTAATACTTTGGTATGGTCAAGAAAAAACGTAAAATATTTGTCATTCATTTATAGTCTTTTAACTTTGTGGCTTACTGACGAAGAAACATGAAATTTGGTGATGGAGAAGAAATATATTGAATAAATTTACATCTAATTTACCATAATTCAATGTGAAAAAGGTAAATATATAAAAGTTTGAGCTTCATTATTTAATTTTAATTTTTACCTATATTATATAAAATTTATGTCATGGACTATAGTCTTTTATCTTTGTTTTTTAGTGGGGAAAAACCTAAAATTTTATGTTGGAGTTGAAAAATAAAATAGAATTAATTTTTTACACCTACAATAATGTATTATGTTTGGTTCTTAGTGATAAAAAAATATAAGACTTTGGAATGGTGAAGAAAAAACCTAAAATATTTGTCATTCATTTTAGTCTTTTAATTCTGTGGCTTACTGACGAAGAAATATGAAATTTGGTGATGGAGAAGGAACATATTTAATATATTTACATCTAATTTACCATAATTCAGTGTGAAAAAGGTAAATATAAATAAGTTTGAGCTTCATTATTTAATTTTAATTTTTACCTATATTATATAAAATATATGTCATGGACTATAGTCTTTTATCTTTGTTTTTTAGTGGGGAAAAACCTAAAATTTTAAGTTGGAGTTGAAAAATAAAATAGAATTAATTTTTTACACCTACTATAGTCTATTATGTGTGGTGCTTAGTGATAAAAAAACATAAAACATTGGGATGGTGAAGAAAAAACCTAAAATATTTGTTATTCATTTCACTTTTTTAACTCTGTGGCTTACTAACGAAGAAATGTGAAATTTGGTGATGGAGAAGAAACATATTGAATATATTTACATCTAATTTACCATAATTCAGTGTGAAAAAGGTAAATAAAAATAAGTTTGAGCTTCATTATTTAATTTTAATTTTTACCTATATTATATAAAATATATGTCATGGACTATAGTCTATTATCTTTGTTTTTTAGTGGGGAAAAACCTAAAATTTTATGTTGGAGTTGAAAAATAAAATAGAATTAATTTTTTACACCTACTATAGTCTATTATGTATGGTGCTTAGTGATAAAAAAACCTAAGACTTTGGGATGGTGAAGAAAAAACCTAAAATATTTGTCATTCATTTTAGTCTTTTAACTCTGTGGCTTACTGACGAAGAAATGTGAAATTTGGTAATGGAGAAGGAACATATTGAATATATTTACATCTAATTTACGATAATTCAGTGTGAAAAAAGGTAAATATATAAAAGTTTGAGCTTCATTATTTAATTTTAAACTTTAACTATATTATTTAAAAAAATATGTCAGGGGTTATAGTCTTTTATCTTTGTTTTTTAGTGGGGGAAAACCTAAAATTTTATGGTGTAGTTTAAAAATAAAATATAATTAATTTTTAAACATACTATAGTCTATTATGTATGGTGCTTAGTGATGAAAAAACATAAGACTTTGGCATGGTGAAGAAAAAACCTAAAATATTTGTCACTTGTTTATAGTCTTTTAACTTTGTGGCTTACTGACGAAGAAACATGAAATTTAGTGATGGAGAAGAAACATATTGAATATATTTACATCTAATTTACCAAAATTCAATTTGAAAAAGGTAAATATAAATAAGTTTGAGCTTCATTATTTAATTTTAATTTTTACCTATATTATATAAAATATATGTCATGGACTATGGTCTTTTATCTTTGTTTTTTTGTGGGGAAAAACCTACAATTTTATGTTGGAGTTTAAAATAAAATATAATTAATTTTTTACACCTACAATAGTGTATTATTTTGGTTCTTAGTGATAAAAAAACCTAATACTTTGGTATGGTCAAGAAAAAACGTAAAATATTTGTCATTCATTTATAGTCTTTTAACTTTGTGGCTTACTGACGAAGAAACATGAAATTTGGTGATGGAGAAGAAATATATTGAATAAATTTACATCTAATTTACCATAATTCAATGTGAAAAAGGTAAATATATAAAAGTTTGAGCTTCATTATTTAATTTTAATTTTTACCTATATTATATAAAATTTATGTCATGGACTATAGTCTTTTATCTTTGTTTTTTAGTGGGGAAAAACCTAAAATTTTATGTTGGAGTTGAAAAATAAAATAGAATTAATTTTTTACACCTACAATAATGTATTATGTTTGGTTCTTAGTGATAAAAAAATATAAGACTTTGGAATGGTGAAGAAAAAACCTAAAATATTTGTCATTCATTTTAGTCTTTTAATTCTGTGGCTTACTGACGAAGAAATGTGAAATTTGGTGGTGGAGAAGGAACATATTTAATATATTTACATCTAATTTACCATAATTCAGTGTGAAAAAGGTAAATATAAATAAGTTTGAGCTTCATTATTTAATTTTAATTTTTACCTATATTATATAAAATATATGTCATGGAATATAGTCTTTTATCTTTGTTTTTTAGTGGGGAAAAACCTAAAATTATATGTTGGAGTTGAAAAATAAAATAGAATTAATTTTTTACACCTACTATAGTCTATTATGTGTGGTGCTTAGTGATAAAAAAACATAAAACATTGGGATGGTGAAGAAAAAACCTAAAATATTTGTTATTCATTTCACTTTTTTAACTCTGTGGCTTACTAACGAAGAAATGTGAAATTTGGTGATGGAGAAGAAACATATTGAATATATTTACATCTAATTTACCATAATTCAGTGTGAAAAAGGTAAATAAAAATAAGTTTGAGCTTCATTATTTAATTTTAATTTTTACCTATATTATATAAAATATATGTCATGGACTATAGTCTATTATCTTTGTTTTTTAGTGGGGAAAAACCTAAAACTTTATGTTGGAGTTGAAAAATAAAATAGAATTAATTTTTTACACCTACTATAGTCTATTATGTATGATGCTTAGTGATAAAAAAACCTAAGACTTTGGGATGGTGAAGAAAAAACGTAAAATATTTGTCATTCATTTTAGTCTTTTAACTCTGTGGCTTACTGACGAAGAAATGTGAAATTTGGTAATGGAGAAGGAACATATTGAATATATTTACATCTAATTTACGATAATTCAGTGTGAAAAAGGTAAATATATAAAAGTTTGAGCTTCATTATTTAATTTTAAACTTTAACTATATTATTTAAAAAAATATGTCAGGGGTTATAGTCTTTTATCTTTGTTTTTTAGTGGGGGAAAACCTAAAATTTTATGGTGTAGTTTAAAAATAAAATATAATTAATTTTTAAAAATACTATAGTCTATTATGTATGGTGCTTAGTGATGAAAAAACATAAGACTTTGGCATGGTGAAGAAAAAACCTAAAATATTTGTCACTTGTTTATAGTCTTTTAACTTTGTGGCTTACTGACGAAGAAACATGAAATTTGGTGATGGAGAAGAAACATATTGAATATATTTACATATAATTTACCAAAATTCAATTTGAAAAAGAAAAATATAAATAAGTTTGAGATTCATTATTTAATTTAATTTTTACCTATATTATATAAAATATATGTCATGGACTATGGTCTTTTATCTTTGTTTTTTAGTGGGGAAAAACCTACAATTTTATGTTGGAGTTTAAAATAAAATATAATTAATTTTTTACACCTACAATAGTGTATTATTTTGGTTCTTAGTGATAAAAAAACCTAAGACTTTGGTATGGTCAAGAACAAACGTAAAATATTTGTCATTCATTTATAGTCTTTTAACTTTGTGGCTTACTGACGAAGAAAAATGAAATTTGGTGATGGAGAAGAAATATATTGAATAAATTTACATCTAATTTACCATAATTCAATGTGAAAAAGGTAAATATATAAAAGTTTGAGCTTCATTATTTAATTTTAATTTTTACCTATATTATATAAAATTTATGTCATGGACTATAGTCTTTTATCTTTGTTTTTTAGTGGGGAAAAACCTAAAATTTTATGTTGGAGTTGAAAAATAAAATAGAATTAATTTTTTACACCTACAATAATGTATTATGTTTGGTTCTTAGTGATAAAAAAATATAAGACTTTGGAATGGTGAAGAAAAAACCTAAAATATTTGTCATTCATTTTAGTCTTTTAATTCTGTGGCTTACTGACGAAGAAATGTGAAATTTGGTGGTGGAGAAGGAACATATTTAATATATTTACATCTAATTTACCATAATTCAGTGTGAAAAAGGTAAATATAAATAAGTTTGAGCTTCATTATTTAATTTTAATTTTTACCTATATTATATAAAATATATGTCATGGAATATAGTCTTTTATCTTTGTTTTTTAGTGGGGAAAAACCTAAAATTTTAAGTTGGAGTTGAAAAATAAAATAGAATTAATTTTTTACACCTACTATAGTCTATTATGTGTGGTGCTTAGTGATAAAAAAACATAAAACATTGGGATGGTGAAGAAAAAACCTAAAATATTTGTTATTCATTTCACTTTTTTAACTCTGTGGCTTACTAACGAAGAAATGTGAAATTTGGTGATGGAGAAGAAACATATTGAATATATTTACATCTAATTTACCATAATTCAATGTGAAAAAGGTAAATATAAATAAGTTTGAGCTTTAGTATTTAATTTTAAACTTTAACTGTATTATTTAAAAAAATATGTCAGGGGTTATAGTCTTTTAACTTTGTTTTTTAGTGGGGAGAAACCTAAAATTTTATGATGGAGTTTAAAAATAAAATATAATTAATTTTTATACATACTATAGTCTATTATGTTTAGTGCTTAGTGATGAAAAAACCTAAGACTTTGGGATGGTGAAGAAAAAACGTAAAATATTTGTCATTCATTTAGTCTTTTAACTCTGTGGCTTACTGACGAAGAAATGTGAAATTTGGTAATGGAGAAGGAACATATTGAATATATTTACATCTAATTTACGATAATTCAGTGTGAAAAAGGTAAATATATAAAAGTTTGAGCTTCATTATTTAATTTTAAACTTTAACTATATTATTTAAAAAAATATGTCAGGGGTTATAGTCTTTTATCTTTGTTTTTTAGTGGGGGAAAACCTAAAATTTTATGGTGTAGTTTAAAAATAAAATATAATTAATTTTTAAAAATACTATAGTCTATTATTTATGGTGCTTAGTGATGAAAAAACATAAGACTTTGGCATGGTGAAGAAAAAACCTAAAATATTTGTCACTTGTTTATAGTCTTTTAACTTTGTGGCTTACTGACGAAGAAACATGAAATTTGGTGATGGAGAAGAAACATATTGAATATATTTACATATAATTTACCAAAATTCAATTTGAAAAAGAAAAATATAAATAAGTTTGAGATTCATTATTTAATTTAATTTTTACCTATATTATATAAAATATATGTCATGGACTATGGTCTTTTATCTTTGTTTTTTAGTGGGGAAAAACCTACAATTTTATGTTGGAGTTTAAAATAAAATATAATTAATTTTTTACACCTACAATAGTGTATTATTTTGGTTCTTAGTGATAAAAAAACCGAAGACTTTGGTATGGTCAAGAACAAACGTAAAATATTTGTCATTCATTTATAGTCTTTTAACTTTGTGGCTTACTGACGAAGAAAAATGAAATTTGGTGATGGAGAAGAAATATATTGAATAAATTTACATCTAATTTACCATAATTCAATGTGAAAAAGGTAAATATATAAAAGTTTGAGCTTCATTATTTAATTTTAATTTTTACCTATATTATATAAAATTTATGTCATGGACTATAGTCTTTTATCTTTGTTTTTTAGTGGGGAAAAACCTAAAATTTTATGTTGGAGTTGAAAAATAAAATAGAATTAATTTTTTACACCTACAATAATGTATTATGTTTGGTTCTTAGTGATAAAAAAATATAAGACTTTGGAATGGTGAAGAAAAAACCTAAAATATTTGTCATTCATTTTAGTCTTTTAATTCTGTGGCTTACTGACGAAGAAATGTGAAATTTGGTGGTGGAGAAGGAACATATTTAATATATTTACATCTAATTTACCATAACTCAGTGTGAAAAAGGTAAATATAAATAAGTTTGTGCTTCATTATTTAATTTTAATTTTTACCTATATTATATAAAATATATGTCATGGAATATAGTCTTTTATCTTTGTTTTTTAGTGGGGAAAAACCTAAAATTTTAAGTTGGAGTTGAAAAATAAAATAGAATTAATTTTTTACACCTACTATAGTCTATTATGTGTGGTGCTTAGTGATAAAAAAACATAAAACATTGGGATGGTGAAGAAAAAACCTAAAATATTTGTCGTTCATTTGAGTCTTTTAACTCTGTGGCTTACTGACGAAGAAATGTGAAATTTGGTGATGGAGAAGAAACATATTGAACATATTTACATCTAATTTACCATAATTCAGTGTGAAAAAAGGTAAATAAAAATAAGTTTGAGCTTCATTATTTAATTTTAATTTTTACCTATATTATATAAAATATATGTCATGGACTATAGTCTTTTATCTTTGTTTTTTAGTGGGGAAAACCTAAAATTTTATGTTGGAGTTGAAAATAAAATAGAATTAATTTTTTACATCTACTATAGTCTATTATGTATGGTGCTTAGTGATAAAAAAACCCTAAGACTTTGGGATGGTGAAGAAAAAACCTAAAATATTTGTCATTCATTTTAGTCTTTTAACTCTGTGGCTTACTGACGAAGAAATGTGAAATTTGGTGATGGAGAAGGAACATATTGAATATATTTACATCTAATTTACCATAATTCAGTGTGAAAAAAGGTAAATATATAAAAGTTTGAGCTTCATTATTTAATTTTAAACTTTAACTGTATTATTTAAAAAAATATGTCAGGGGTTATAGTCTTTTATCTTTGTTTTTTAGTGGGGAAAAACCTAAAATTTTATGGTGTAGTTTAAAAATAAAATATAATTAATTTTTAAACATACTATAGTCTATTATGTATGGTGCTTAGTGATGAAAAAACATAAGACTTTGGCATGGTGAAGAAAAAACCTAAAATATTTGTCACTTGTTTATAGTCTTTTAACTTTGTGGCTTACTGACGAAGAAACATGAAATTTGGTGATGGAGAAGAAACATATTGAATATATTTACATCTAATTTACCAAAATTCAATTTGAAAAAGGTAAATATAAATAAGTTTGAGATTCATTATTTAATTTAATTTTTACCTATATTATATAAAATATATGTCATGGACTATGGTCTTTTATCTTTGTTTTTTAGTGGGGAAAAACCTACAATTTTATGTTGGAGTTTAAAATAAAATATAATTAATTTTTTACACCTACAATAGTGTATTATTTTGGTTCTTAGTGATAAAAAAACCTAAGACTTTGGTATGGTCAAGAAAAAACGTAAAATATTTGTCATTCATTTATAGTCTTTTAACTTTGTGGCTTACTGACAAAGAAACATGAAATTTGGTGATGGAGAAGAAATATATTGAATAAATTTACATCTAATTTACCATAATTCAATGTGAAAAAGGTAAATATATAAAAGTTTGAGCTTCATTATTTAATTTTAATTTTTACCTATATTATATAAAATTTATGTCATGGACTATAGTCTTTTATCTTTGTTTTTTAGTGGGGAAAAACCTAAAATTTTATGTTGGAGTTGAAAAATAAAATAGAATTAATTTTTTACACCTACAATAATGTATTATGTTTGGTTCTTAGTGATAAAAAATATAAGACTTTGGAATGGTGAAGAAAAAACCTAAAATATTTGTCATTCATTTTAGTCTTTTAATTCTGTGGCTTACTGACGAAGAAATGTGAAATTTGGTGATGGAGAAGGAACATATTTAATATATTTACATCTAATTTACCATAATTCAGTGTGAAAAAGGTAAATATAAATAAGTTTGAGCTTCATTATTTAATTTTAATTTTTACCTATATTATATAAAATATATGTCATGGACTATAGTCTTTTATCTTTGTTTTTTAGTGGGGAAAAACCTAAAATTTTAAGTTGGAGTTGAAAAATAAAATAGAATTAATTTTTTACACCTACTATAGTCTATTATGTGTGGTGCTTAGTGATAAAAAAACATAAAACATTGGGATGGTGAAGAAAAAACCTAAAATATTTGTTATTCATTTCACTTTTTTAACTCTGTGGCTTACTAACGAAGAAATGTGAAATTTGGTGATGGAGAAGAAACATATTGAATATATTTACATCTAATTTACCATAATTCAGTGTGAAAAAGGTAAATAAAAATAAGTTTGAGCTTCATTATTTAATTTTAATTTTTACCTATATTATATAAAATATATGTCATGGACTATAGTCTATTATCTTTGTTTTTTAGAGGGGAAAAATCTAAAATTTTATGTTGGAGTTGAAAAATAAAATAGAATTAATTGTTTACACCTACTATAGTCTATTATGTATGGTGCTTAGTGATAAAAAAACCTAAGACTTTGGGATGGTGAAGAAAAAACCTAAAATATTTGTCATTCATTTTAGTCTTTTAACTATGTGGCTTACTGACGAAGAAATGTGAAATTTGGTAATGGAGAAGGAACATATTAAATATATTTACATCTAATTTACGATAAT
Organism: Lathyrus sativus; assembly: GCA_963859935.3. Lineage (NCBI taxonomy): Eukaryota > Viridiplantae > Streptophyta > Magnoliopsida > Fabales > Fabaceae > Lathyrus > Lathyrus sativus. The sequence goes on from CAWUDS030007139.1 coordinate 22,812, forward strand.
TCAGTGTGAAAAAAGGTAAATATATAAAAGTTTGAGCTTCATTATTTAATTTTAAACTTTAACTGTATTATTTAAAAAAATATGTCAGGGGTTATAGTCTTTTATCTTTGTTTTTTAGTGGGGAAAAACCTAAAATTTTAGGGTGTAGTTTAAAAATAAAATATAATTAATTTTTAAACATACTATAGTCTATTATGTATGGTGCTTAGTGATGAAAAAACATAAGACTTTGGCATGGTGAAGAAAAAACCTAAAATATTTGTCACTTGTTTATAGTCTTTTAACTTTGTGGCTTACTGACGAAGAAACATGAAATTTGGTGATGGAGAAGAAACATATTGAATATATTTACATCTAATTTACCAATATTCAATTTGAAAAAGGTAAATATAAATAAGTTTGAGATTCATTATTTAATTTAATTTTTACCTATATTATATATAAATATGTCATGGACTATGGTCTTTTATCTTTGTTTTTTAGTGGGAAAAACCTACAATTTTATGTTGGAGTTTAAAATAAAATATAATTAATTTTTTACACCTACAATAGTGTATTATTTTGGTTCTTAGTGATAAAAAAACCTAAGACTTTGGTATGGTCAAGAAAAAACGTAAAATATTTGTCATTCATTTATAGTCTTTTAACTTTGTGGCTTACTGACAAAGAAACATGAAATTTGGTGATGGAGAAGAAATATATTGAATAAATTTACATCTAATTTACCATAATTCAATGTGAAAAAGGTAAATATATAAAAGTTTGAGCTTCATTATTTAATTTTAATTTTTACCTATATTATATAAAATTTATGTCATGGACTATAGTCTTTTATCTTTGTTTTTTAGTGGGGAAAAACCTAAAATTTTATGTTGGAGTTGAAAAATAAAATAGAATTAATTTTTTACACCTACAATAATGTATTATGTTTGGTTCTTAGTGATAAAAAAATATAAGACTTTGGAATGGTGAAGAAAAAACCTAAAATATTTGTCATTCATTTTAGTCTTTTAATTCTGTGGCTTACTGACGAAGAAATGTGAAATTTGGTGATGGAGAAGGAACATATTTAATATATTTACATCTAATTTACCATAATTCAGTGTGAAAAAGGTAAATATAAATAAGTTTGAGCTTCATTATTTAATTTTAAACTTTAACTGTATTATTTATAAAAATATGTCAGGGGTTATAGTCTTTTAACTTTGTTTTTTAGTGGGGAAAAACCTAAAATTTTATGATGGAGTTTAAAAATAAAATATAATTAATTTTTAAACATACTATAGTCTATTATGTTTGGTGCTTAGTGATGAAAAAACCTAAGACTTTGGCATGGTGAAGAAAAAACCAAAAATATTTGTCACTTGTTTATAGTCTTTTAACTTTGTGCCTTACTAACGAAAAAAAAAAAGGAAATTTAATGATGGAGAAGAAACATATTGAATATATTTACATCTAATTTACCAAAATTCAATTTGAAAAAGGTAAATATAAATAAGTTTGAGCTTCATTATTTAATTTAATTTTTACCTATATTATATAAAATATATGTCATGGACTATGGTCTTTTATCTTTGTTTTTTAGTGGGGAAAAACCTACAATTTTATGTTGGAGTTGAAAAGAAAAAATAATTAATTTTTTACACCTACAATAGTGTATTATGTTTGGTTCTTAGTGATAAAAAAAACTAAGACTTTGGTATGGTCAAGAAAAAACCTAAAATATTTGTCATTCATTTATAGTCTTTTAACTTTGTGGCTTACTGACGAAGAAACATGAAATTTGGTGATGGAGAAGAAACATATTGAATAAATTTACATCTAATTTACCAAAATTCAATGTGAAAAAGGTAAATATATAAAAGTTTGAGCTTCATTATTTAATTTTAATTTTTACCTATATTATATAAAATATATGTCATGGACTATAGTATTTTATCTTTGTTTTTTAGTGGGGAAAAACCTAAAATTATATGTTGGAGTTGAAAAATAAAATAGAATTAATTTTTTACGCCTACTATAGTCTATTATGTATGGTGCTTAGTGATAAAAAAACCTAAGACTTTGGGATGGTGAAGAAAAAACCTAAAATATTTGTCATTCATTTTAGTCTTTTAACTCTGTGGTTTACTGACGAAGAAATGTGAAATTTGGTGATGGAGAAGGAACATATTGAATATATTTACATCTAATTTACCATAATTCAGTGTGAAAAAGGTAAATATAAATAAGTTTGAGTTTCATTATTTAATTTTAATTTTTACCTATATTATATAAAATATATGTCATGGACTATAGTCTTTTATCTTTGTTTTTTAGTGGGGAAAAACCTAAAATTATATGTTGGAGTTGAAAAATAAAATAGAATTAATTTTTTACAACTACAATAGTGTATTATGTTTGGTTGTTAGTGATAAAAAAATATAAGACTTTGGGAGTGTGAAGAAAAAACCTAAAATATTTGTCATTCATTTATAGTCTTTTAACTTTGTGGCTTACTAACGAAGAAACATGAAATTTGTTGATGGAGAAGAAACATATTGAATATATTTACATCTAATTTACCATAATTCAATGTGAAAAAGGTAAATATAAATAAGTTTGAGCTTCATTATTTAATTTTAAACTTTAACTGTATTATTTAAAAAAATATGTCAGGGGTTATAGTCTTTTAACTTTGTTTTTTAGTGGGGAAAAACCTAAAGTTTTATGATGGAGTTTAAAAATAAAATATAATTAATTTTTAAACATACTATAGTCTATTATGTTTGGTGCTTAGTGATGAAAAAACCTAAGACTTTGGCATGGTGAAGAAAAAACCTAAAATATTTGTCACTTGTTTATAGTCTTTTAACTTCGTGCCTTACTAACGAAAAAAAAAGGAAATTTAATGATGGAGAGGAAACATATTGAATATATTTACATCTAATTTACCAAAATTCAATTTGAAAAAGGTAAATATATATAAGTTTGAGCTTCATTATTTAATTTAATTTTTACCTATATTATATAAAATATATGTCATGGACTATGGTCTTTTATCTTTGTTTTTAAGTGGGGAAAAACCTACAATTTTATGTTGGAGTTGAAAAGAAAAAATAATTAATTTTTTACACCTACAATAGTGTATTATGTTTGGTTCTTAGTGATAAAAAAACTAAGACTTTGGTATGGTCAAGAAAAAACCTAAAATATTTGTCATTCATTTATAGTCTTTTAACTTTGTGGCTTACTGACGAAGAAACATGAAATTTGGTGATGGAGAAGAAACATATTGAATAAATTTACATCTAATTTTCCAAAATTCAATGTGAAAAAGGTAAATAT
>CAWUDS030007140.1:0-26128 GCA_963859935.3 Lathyrus sativus
AGCTGCAGAATCAATGAAATCTTCGAAAGTGGGAAATAATACTAGCCCATATATGATAAGAGCCAATACATTTACCAAAGCATCCCATTGTTTGTTCTTCAACATCTTCATTGCTTCTTTCTCTAGTACAATACTTCTAAAGCCTAAGAAATCTTCTCTTTTCTTCCAACCGACTTTAGCTACTGAAATCGAGATTTTGAGAGTATTGGCCAATTCTTCCACTTCTGGAGTCTGACCTATCATAATATAGGGTGCCCTACCTTTGACCGGGAAACCTATAAATCCTTCAAACTCTTCAATAGTATGTCTTAAGTAGAAATCTCGAAACAAGAAGCTTCTCATTTGCGGATCATAAAACTGTGTCAAGGCTTGTGATAGCAGGAATCTGCACTTCAACCATTAGCAGATCAATCACCTGACTAAACCTTTCTATCAGAGTCTTCTTGAATATCGAAGGCATTTCTTTCAAACAATTCATGACTACACTGACATCAGGTTTAAGTGCTTTAAGCTGAATAGTCTTTCTCTTTTCTGAACTCGTGGCCATTGTGAATGTATGTCAACCTGTCAATATAAATGCTTCCCTGAAAATAAAAACTAGTGTAAGTTATGATGCATATGTAAATGTTTATGAATGCAAAGATGCAGGATCCAGGTTATCACAAGTTTCTCCCACCCTCCTAATAGGTGCCAAGATAGTTCTAGATTCTTTACCCAAAATGACCCACTCATTCTACGTTGACGGATAGGGTTCTCAAGGTCATAGACACCAATGATACCATCGTCATGCCACAGGCGAGCTGTATTACGGTGGTAGTATCAAAAGGTCTCTCCTGAGCGGAGTCTTCATGCTAGGCCCACGAGAAGCGAGTCCTCGGAGACTAACACTACGCGACTACTAATATAGAAACTGGTTCTAAGAGCGGTTCCCAGAGTCATGGACCCCTCCTAAATCAAATCAAGCAACAGGCTAACTGTGTTACAATAGGATCTACGAAAAAGGTCTATTCTGGAGGAGCTTTCATGCTAGGCACACAAGGAGCGAGTCCTTGGGGACTAACACTAATTACTACCAATTCTAAACTATGTTTTCTCTTCTTTTTTTTCCAAAGCTCGGGTGTAGAGCTTTACTTGTGATATTTTCCCCAGAATCCAACAAGCAAATACAATACAAAGCATATAACAAAAAGAGAAACCAATAAATAAACAATAAGAGGAAACAATCATAAAGAAAACAGTTAAACAAAGTTAGCACTCTCGAATCGAGTCAAGTTAGGCTTGACTCTCTCTTTCATAGAGCAAACGTTGTCCCCAGAAGAGTCGCCATCTGTCGTACCTCGAAAAATACGATCCTCGCGATGGACGCGGAAAAAATGTTCGAACAGAGTCGCCACCGAACTTTATTCATTCCAAGGCAGGAATAGGAAAATATCGATAAAACCTTTAAAGAGATAAGAACATGGTCATCGCAAACAATATTCTAGGTTCGGGAGTCGATTACGCAAAGGGAAGGTATTAGCACCCTCTACGCCCGTTGTACTCAACGGGAACCTCTTGATTCGATTCGAGAGTAAAGTTAGCTACGCATGTTTCTTTTCTTCTAAGGTTTCTCCTATAGGGAAATGGATGATTTTAAGATAGGGTGCTCGCCAAGGATTAGGGCCCTTGTGCCTACATACTCCCTTGTGCAATGGGAAAGTAAGAGCATTGTAGTTCGTGGGACTACGAGAAAAAAAAGGGAATTGTGCTCGCCAAGATCATCGCGATCTTGTGCCTACGTATCTTACATTCAAAGAAGAATGAAGAATCACAGTAGCCGTAGTTCGGCCAACTACGGTAAAAGGTTTGTAAACAAACGAGTGTTTAGATTGCATTCTAACTGCTCGCTAGGAGAGGCTGAAGCACGAGTTCATATGCGCGGAAGAAAGGACTAAACAATGTTCTTGGTAAAAGTGTTTGGGTTGGACATTGCCCGAGGGCGAGGAATTAGTGTTTGAAAATTTTCAATCGCACGGGGGCGAGAAAAGAGTTGAAATGGTTGAATATTTAAAGGGAGAGTGACGACTACTCGATAAACGAGACATCAGTCTCGCAACCAATTAATCGAGATATCGTTGGAATGCTAGATCCCCACGGCACCTTTTTTATTCAAATAATTATGAAATTGTATTTGAATGGACAATGGAGGTATTTGTCCAAATAATTAGGGCACGTATTTTATAGACGAAAGGTCGAGCAACCCACAACCTAAAGCGTACGCCCCAAGAGTGATTACTCAAGAATTCAAGGAATGCGAGACTCCAAGAACTCAATTCTTTCGTAATTTGATTAAGAAAATAATTTGAATTTGACGTACGGTTTACAAGCGTGGTAGGTTTTAGACTCGATCGTACAAGGGTGAGGAACGAGGTTATACGAATTGGAAAAATTAGGGGGAATGACAACTATTCGATAAGCGAGACGTCGACCTCGTAACCAATTAGTCGAGATATCGTTGGAATGCTAGATCCCAACGGTACCTTTTTCATTAATTATGAAATATGTTTGTTGAGCAGTGAATACTTGTCCAAATAATTAAGAGAAGTGTTTTAAGAACTAAAATTTGAATGACATACTATTCAAGGTGTACACCATAATAGTAATCATTCTCGAATTCAAAGAATGCGCGACTCCAAAAACCCAATTCTTTCGTAATTTTAATTAAAAAAATAATTTAAAAATATTAATATGGATAAATTTAACTAAGATAAGCGTATCACTCGAATTTGGGTTTACCTATTTTAAAAGTTTTAAACAAAGTTACAATTAATGAAAAGCTACCTCGAGCCTTGCAGGTGGCAATCAAAAGTCTTTATTCAAGGCATGCAGTGGTCATTGAATAGGAAACACATTAATCAACGCTGACCATTATGAAAAATGATTCTTTAAAAGATAAAACACCAGAAGCATTAACAATATCTTATTCATTTTCCTTTCTTAAACTCAAAACGAAATCTCTCCCTCACGCTATCACATCCCTAATCCTTCTTCTCTCTCGAAACCTCTCTCGCAACATCCTTGTACTTCTCTCAATTGGAAAATCAAGCTATAAGGCCGGAGAGATACGGCGACCGGTGACGGCGCAATCATCTCCTCCGGCGGTGCAAACGCCCCAAAGCGGGGTGCCCGAAAGGCTAACCCCTTTGCCCTGAGCAAATTCCTAAATCTCCACTCAAATCTCCCCAAATCAAAAATCTAAACCTAAAAACCCTACATTAAATTCATGATTTCGTTATGAGTCCTTAGATTAGAATCGGAAACCCTATTTTCACGCAGCGTCGAGTCGTAAACAAACTGAAATGAACATAAGCAAGCAAACAAATCAGCAAACGCAGAGGATTTCAAAGCCTACATGTTCCTACAACGAAGATTACAAGATTTCGTCGCGTTTACCTCAGGTGAGTGTTCCTTTGACTTGTTAGCTTTCTGCTCCTCGTTTGATTCACTTTTATTTGCTCTTCTTCTCCTTAAACTGCTAGATTCTGGGTGCGTAGAAATATGGCTAAGCTCACTATCTTAGAGTCTCGGTGTGAGGCTCTAAGAAGTTCTTCAAAAATAGAGCTTTGGTAAGGGTTTAAGGTGACTTTTGACAGAGTAACAGTAAGGGTTTTTCTCCCCTTTTTACCAATGATTGGGGTGGTATATATAGTGGAATTTTAGGGTAGATTTGTGTGCGTTTCAGGGGAACAAAATGAAGGATATTTCTCTCTTCACATGTGCGAAATTGAGAGAAAAATCGTGTGAGGTTATGAGTTGGCCCTCAAATAGAGAGGATTTCCACCAAATTCTGTGGGGACCCAAGTCATGGTGACCTGATTGTTTGTCTGTAGTGAGGAGAAAACATTCTAGAACGTGTAAAATTTCACTTAATTTATTTACTGCCAAAATATGGTTTTACTGCTCTTGACTTTATGCTGAGGTGGTGTTTTCATTTAGCTCTGACTCTTATTCCACTTTGCTTAGTGTAATTTTCATTTTCTTCATCATGAGTCTAATTGCTACTTCAAGCCATCACCGCTGACCTGTTTGTTCTTCTTTCTGCATCAGGTTCTTGCTTGTACCCAGTCCTGGAGGTAATTCAGAGAATTAAAACACCGCCAATCATGAAGTGGAACTTATGATGCGTTACAATTGAATGGGGCGGATGATAAACGTTTGCCACTTGGTTAAGCACAGTAGGTAAATTTCAAGACTTGGTGACATCAGAACTCTTATTTTTTCTGAATTGTTGTTAATTTTCTTATCATGGTAATGCATTCTTCCATTTATTCATTGCATTTAGGCTCCATGCTTGTCGCTGACAAACTTCTATAAGGATGTTGTGCTTCCTTAATTCATATATGTGCTACTCATACTGCGTCGTGACTTAATAGCTTGAGCATCATTTTGTTCACGGCAGGTTTTGAAGAATAGCAAGGCCATTTTTTACTTTCTCGACCGTCTTCCAATACCCTGTTCAATATGCTCATTTCCACCACGACTGATTGCTCTAATGATGACAGCTGAATTTGAATTGGTGCTGACTTGAATATAATCTTCATCAGTTGGAATATGTTTTGGGAATTCTTCATCCATTTTGTACTCAAGGTAACGAATTCTTCTTTGCTCACAATGTTTCACATTCTATAGACTTTTAAAACTCTCCCTTTTCAATCTTCTTGGTATCTTGTCATGTGATTTGTTTTGTTGAATGCGAGGTGCATACGATTGCTGTCAGTTGGAGGATGAAGTAATAATCCTCAAATGTAAGCATTTCTTCCTATGCCTTATTATGCAGACTGTTTTTATCATAGTTGTTAGGTTACGAGACATCTTATTGTTTGAGTGATTTTTGCATGGGGACTCTCATTGGCTTGCATATGTTGTCTACGACACGCATTTTGTGTGTGCTGCTATGACTAACCAAATATTGTTCATCCTCTTTATGCATTTCACAAGTTTTGGAGATGGACAAATGAAGAAGTTTAGTTGATGCTTGTGTCAAGGCCTGCGGACGGCATTCCGACACGAACAACCAGCCTGGTTTAAATTTGATGAACTTGACATTGGTTTGGTGAATTTGGATATTGACCAGGCGTACAAACATGCTGAGTTTGGATGTAGGCTTGCCACTTTCAGGTATGCATCAAAACTTCTTTTTACTCCTTGTCATTCATGGTGATAATCATAAGCATTAACTCTTGCTGCAGTTTTTTCTAACTTGTTCATTGCTTTGACAGAGATAGCAGGTCGCTCTAATTTGATTTCTTTATTGACCACACATGTACCCGAAGAATGATCCAGGCTATACATCACAATCCTCTCATCTGCAGCTCCCGAGATACCGCCTTTGCAAGACCCATCAATATAGATGCTCAGAACTGGCTCATAATAGAATTTCACAGAACTTATTGGAGATCCAGGATTTCGTACATCCCACCAAAGCATTGAACCATATTCATATCCAGCTATGACATTTAACAATCCTTGTGATTCAGATGGTACAAACAATTGAAGCGCCATGCATATCCCTTTACTGCTAACACTTGAAGACTTACTACCAATATTTGAAGGAATTCGTGCAAATCTCTCAGCTGACTTAAGATCCCAGATTTCAACCTCAGAAGAGTTCTCCTCTGACAGAGCTTTCGGAAGAACTTTGATTGGTATGAGCCTCTTCTGTTTCAAGGCAATCTTTTGATGTCTCCTCTTCTTTTAACCAAATAGAATGATTCTTAACCAGGGAAAACTTACAAAAGTGGCAACTGTTTGTCTTGATTGTAACAGATGGAATCCTAGACAAACCAGCATCATCAAAATCCCAAACTTTCACAGTTCCATCCCTACCCTGGCTCACAAATTTATTGGTTCCGAGTGAAGAACTACTGGCAACAACAACAATCCCATGCGCGGCAATGTGTAACCATGCTGCTGAAACTGTTTGGCGTCGAAATGTATTCCAAATTCCGAGTTTGCCGTCAGCAGAACCGGAGAATAATATAGGCTTGTAAGGATAGCAAATGAGAAAGAGCTTATTGCAGCAGGCATAGGAAAATGATCACAAAGAGGTCAACAAGCTGTTTCCTCGACTTGCAGCGTGAGACTCAGTTGTGTAACCTTGGTAGTATTATTATTGTTGTAGACTTAGACACGAATAGCCTCGTACAACCTGCAGTAATTCATATTTGGCTCAAAAGAAAACATATCAATATGAAGATGGATTCTTTTGTTCTATGACATAAGCTTGGTAGTCACTTGTAGGATTTTACTTCATGCTTGTATGGCCATATGCATTACTCTTGTGACTGGCTTTGAATTTAAGCATAGAATACAATATTTGGAACTTTAATGAGTTTGTAAATCCTTAACATTGCTTTTGGTGGAATTGTAATATGAATGATGATGGGAATTGCTGCACCCCCTACTTTACTGATACGCAACTTTTGGCCCTATACTATTGATCTTTTCAACCTTTTTTAAATACAACAAAACGAAAAGTCTTGAATGATATGTTGATTCTTTGTCTCCATTTTCAAACCAATCCTGTGTAACTTAGCTTGCATTTGGAACCAATGAATATTACTTATACTCTTCTCCTTATGACACAAAAAACATTTTCCTCATTATAATGGATGAAATCTTGTAAATGTCTTAGCCCACTCTCATGGCTAGTACGGTAAATATTGGAAATTTGGGTTCCAACAATTTTGTTCTCATTTAGCACGTGGGAGTTTTGCAACCTTGAGTAATGATAAGAGGACTTGAATTGTACAAACACTCATGAACTTAGCCTTGTAAGTTTGATTTGATAAACACTGGGATGAACATATTGTGCACTTGCAAGCTTGTAGTATTATTATTTTCTTACAACCCAAGCATTGCATTTGAATTCTAATTCCATTATGACGTGAAATTTTGCAAGCTAAACCTAAGTTTGTCACAAACTGATTTCTAATTCAATTACGATTTGAAATTGGCAAGTTAAATCTAAGTTTGTCACAAACTGATTTAGAATCCAATTATAGCTTGACGCTTGCAATCAATTCGAACAAAGTATGAGGCTAAACCGACCGTGTCTAGAAGCACCATGTGAAGTATCTTTGAACAACTTGAATTAATTATAGATCATAACAAGCAACTTGTAGCGATGCTTAAACAACCTTTAGAGAATCTTGTAATCAAGTGGAAACAGGGTTTAAATTTCCTGAAAACCAACGATTATGTTGCGAGATAGATCCAATCATGTATTTGATGCCATTGACCATATCGTATCTGTCTGATCGTGAGAACGAGGACACACATGGGTTTGGGTATAAGGGGTTGGAGGCACGCTCTTCCCACAAGAAATCAACACAAAATGCTAGGGATTATAACCACAATGAGTACACACAAAGTCTTTATAAACGAAGTCTTAGAGAATCATGGCCAGAAGTCGTGAAGCAGTAAAATATCCATTAAATACCGAAGTAGGACAAATTCGGGGTATGGCACAATGGTCAAGAATACATGAGCGTGTAGGTTACAACCACTGGGGTGGAGATACATCCAGTGTATCAAGCCACCCCAGAAATAGATAAGCCTAAAGGTATGATTTCTGGGCAGAACAAGCTGAGGCAAGCCAAGCAAAATGTCAAAACATGATGGTTTCAAATTCAGTCAAAACAAAACCAATTTTAACAAAATTTAGGTCCATCTCACTTGAAATTGAATAAGGATTCTAATGGTTCTATCAGTTTTCCTTAATGATAGACACAAATAAAAAATCAAAAGCAAATGCAAGTAAAAGTCTAGAAATGCATTTTCAAAGTTATAACTCAAATCAAACAAGTTTGACTCAAATGAGAAGCCTGCACACGCTCTAAAAGTCACACACATGAAGTTTAAACAAAAATGAGACTCAAAATCATGATAGAAAAGAATATGACTATTGAGTTGCAAATGTGGCATGAATTTTAATGACAAGTTTCTAAACTAGTTGTGACAGCACCAAATAGGTAAACAATCATGATTCAATAACACACATAGCATGCAAATGAATTCCAAATATCAATATATTATGAGCCTAAACACATATGGACCTAAAATTCCAACTGAAGTTCTAAAATGACTTGGTTTTTGAAGCTATGATAATGAAATTGGGCTGATAAACCTCATAACAGCTTGGACAGAAGTCAATACATCATTCAATCATGTTTTCTACAAGAGAAAATACATACACACAGAGTTTTCAAATCAAAACCAAGTTGGTCTAAATAGAAGCCTAATAAGTTTTGTACCGTTAGAATGTCCAGCAGTTCTAAATCATTCCAAACAGCAATGAACACACACACACACACACACACACACACACACACACACACACACACACACTATGCAGAGGTATCACTCATGAGTCAAAACCTACAACTAAACCCTAACACAAGTACCAAAGCTAAATCTAAACAGAAGCAGCAGTATAGTTCACAATGATAATGGCAATCATACAAATCCAATGTATACTTTACATGATAGTTACAAACCTGTACAAACAAACAAGCCAAATTCACCAAATGACTTAATGGTTCTAAGAAATTATAATTAATGTATATCAAACATTATCATGGTGTCGCGGTGAAATTTGGATACCAAACTATTGATTAGTTTGAATCTTATTCATTTGCAACCGAACTTTGATTTGTCCAAAGGAAGGGATAAAGATCGAAATTCCCATAATGCAATGCAAATGCAAGGGTTAGAGAGTTTTAGGTTCGGGGGTCGGTTAAACTTAGGGAAGGTACTAGCATCCTAAGTTTCTGTAGTACTCTACAGGAACCTCTTGTTTCATGTTTGTTTATTGCTATGGTTTATCTGCTTAAAGGTAAAAGACCTAGGGGTTTATTTCTAAGTATACTCGATAAGATATCGCATCTTATGCCTACATATCCTTACGGGAGTGGAATCAGAGTATTTTGTAGTTCCCCTAAAGGGTTTGAGGAGTTCTTTGACTGTGGCCAAAGTTCCTACGGGTTTAGGGTAGTTGATTGATTGATTTTAGGAGAAAAGACGAGTTGTCATTTTAAGGGAGATTTAACCGCCACAAGTTGTAGGAAAATAGTCTTTGCATCGTCTTAAGAGAAGGGCTCAAGTACTCGGATATAGATCGACGAGGTACGCCTCTATCTCTCTTAAGGCAAAGTTCCTACGGTATTGATTGTATTGTTGTGGGGTGGAGATTCTATCTCGCTTAAGATGATTTGGCATCTTTCTCTAATGTGTTTGAATGTTTTGTATTGAGTTGATTATTTGTTTCTATGTTGTAAAGATAAAAACAAGGGTCCTCCTATGGGGTAGGATCTGTCCTATGAGATCGACTTGAATGGGATCAAGGATCAAAGGGGATCATGATGCAAATGATGTGCACTACACACGATTGTTGAATCATGTGTAGGTTTTTCCTTTGGACGGAATGCAATGCGATGCAATAAAGATAAATTGCGAAGAAGGTAAATTGCGAAAATGTAAAAGCATACACAACGCATAAAAGCGCTAAGTGCAAGTGAGTGGATTGTGAGGTGCAAGGTGTAAGCGTGCACGATTGGTTAAGGCGGGAGAGGTTGACCTTAAGAGGGATGTTGGATTGATTTTAGACGGGATTTGATTTTTAAAAAAAAGGTTGAATTTATTTTGCGAAAAAAAGTTGGATACTTTAGGAGTTATATTATATCTTGGTGAGATTGATTTTTTCTTAAAGAAAATGTTATATTGTTTTGGTGAGATTGATTTTAAAAAGTTGAATTAGAGGGTGAATTGGTTTTTTTTTATTAGTAAAATTGAATTAATTAAGCGATTTGGATAGAAATTATTTTAAATAAACAAATACCTATTAAATAGATTGGTTTTAGTTATGATATAAAAGGTTATTATTATTAACAAGTGAATATACTTTTAAAATTATGAAAATGGTTTTTTATTATAAAAATAGTTTTTATATTAAATAGGTACAAGTTATTAGATTATGAAAAAGATTTATTAAGAAACAAGTTATATGTTTACTTTAAAAGAGTTATTAAGTTATAAAAGGTGAAATAGATTAATTAAAAATTAATTAAAAGTATTAATTAAAAGAGTTATTAGTTTATTTACTTATAAATAAAAAGACCATTTAAAATTATTAAATTAATTTATTAAAAGGTTGATAGAAAGTTGATATTAAATTAATTAATGAATTAAATAAAGAGATCGAATTTAAAATGTCATCATTTTAATTTTAAATAAAAAAAGATTAAAGTTAATTTAGCCAATTATAAAAAAAGATGTGTTAATTCAATAAAAAACTGATTGAAAAAGTTAATTGGTAATTGGGTTAAATATTAAATATTAGGTTAATTAGGGATTGATGAGTGGTTTAGTGGTTTAATTAGCAGATTCATAGTTTTAATGAAGTTAATTAGGGGGCGCGGATGGATCCGGCGTGATGCGGGTTGTGAGGGTGTATGGTAGACGAGCGAGGTGGACGCCTGATGATGATCTGATGAGGGATCGTACGGTGGTGTGGGTGAGTGTGCACGGTGCTGTGTGTAGGTGCATATATAGGATTACAATAATATAAACAAAAATTGAAAAAAACAAAACCCTAATCCCTATTTTTCCTCCGCCGCTTGACCCCTCCTATCTCCCTGTGCTCTTCTCCCCCCTTCGCGTTCTGTTTCTTTCGCCTTCTTCTTTCTCCGCCATTTCTTCTCCTTCTTCATCGTACCTCCTTCTTCTCCTCCTGTTTCCATTCTCATCTCGTTCTATTTCTCTGTCTCTACAAGAAAACAAATAACGTTAACAGATCTTTAAATGTTAAGCAAGAACCGAACTCACGGTGGCGTTTTTTGTGTAGGTGACTTCGTCGGTCTCGTTGAGGATGGTTGACGGCGGCAGAAATGGAGATCTCCGGCGTTGGTGCGAACGGGTTTTAAATGGATGTAATCGGCGGTGGTATGAAGGTTTGGTGGTTTGATGTGTTAGGTTTTTTTTTGTCAATTCCCGGCGACGGCGGAGGAAGAATATGAGATAAGTTGGATTTCTCCTTTTCTTATTTCGCAACCTTAGGGTTTTAATTTCTACGAATTTCCATGATTTGTCTAGTGTTTTGGGTTTTTTTTCCTTTTTGAAATCGTGTGCACCGCTTCCAATTTATAGAACTGCTAGTGGAGACATCGGCTGAATGTTGTTTGATCTTGTAATGAATGTTTTCCTTCTTTAGTGTATTTTGTTTAATCGTGTCTGGAGTATGTTTTGAGGACTGTTTTGGAAACAATTCAAATATCTGTGTATTTGGGATTAATTTGTTCTAAATGTGTTTTGGGCCCGTTTGTGAATCAATGTGATGATTTTTCCTTTCCTGTGTTGACAGAATTCAAAAAAAGAGAACATCCCAAAACCTCAGTTCAGCTCCTCATTAACTCGTGAAATAGACAGGCTGGATGATGGTTTTGGAAGGAGATAGATGTTGCTGATAATCAAGGTCAGTTGTATTTTGATTTATGGCTGATAAATGATGCGAATTTGGATTGATTTTGGTTCTGATTGTGGAGATTTTGCTTGTAGGCATTGTTGACTTGTTACTCAAGTGTATAGACCTGGTAACTTTCATTGTTTAAAAGCTTCTTGAATTTATTTGTTTTTCCCATTGGTGCTGAGTAGTTCTGATTTCCTAATTTAACTTTGCAGAGGCTGGTACAGTCAGATTTCGAGAGGATAAGCATAACGCCCGTGGCTATCAACTCCTTGTTCAATTTGCATTAACTCTTTCAACCATGACAGAAAGTCAGGGCTTTCAATCCATTCCTTCTGATGATGACAAAAATGTTACTCCAGACGAGTCCCAAAATAGCAGAGAATGAAGTTTCAATGAACAAGAAAAGCCTTCCATTCAATATCTCTCACCAACTCTGTCTAGGTTGCTAAATGTTCTTGTTGTAGTAATATTTTCTCCCATCACCAGCAGCATGCTCTGCCCAATCAGATGCAGAGTTCGGGTTGGTGGTATATCCTTGAAGCAGTCTCAATTTAATTCTCTTTGAATGCTCTGCTTCTGACTTAGCTCAAATCTTACGCAGGGACGAAAAAGTGTTCAATCTTTTATTGTGAATGCAGGCGCGGGGGAGTCTCTTACAACAGGTTGACAGGGCATACCAGATTGTGACTCTCACGGAAAACAAGGGAAACATGACTAATTGAGAGTGGTGGAGTTTGACAAAGAAATCCCGCTAGGAGTTATCGTTGAGGTTTACGTGTACAAACGAGGTAGTACGGTTTTGAATTTCTTTCTGCATTAAGATTGCTCAAAACACATTCTAAACTTGAATGCTAAGTCAGCTCCCCTTATTGAAATGCAGGTCGAGAAGATAAGCTCAAGTTGTGTCGGCAGAAGTTTGGAGTTGGCAAAGGAAACAGTCTTGTACCAGATGATCGATGTTGTTGCCTGCTCACCATATATGTAGCTTGTGTTGGACTATGGTTATAACTTCTTGATAACATTCCTTTCTTTCCTTGCTTGATCAGTATCTGTTACTCTCGGTCTCATTTGAATTACTTTATTAATTTCTGTTTTTCTTATCTTAACGGTTGTTGTTAATTAGACCACTGCTACTGTTACTGCACCGAAGGTTGATGGCGGGGTAGTCGTATGTTCAGGATGTCGCCTCCTTCGACCTTGCTGTGAAATGTTTGAAGATTACCGTAGGCTCCTAATTGTTGACATATTGTGACTGCCTTCAATGAACACTTGATGAGTTCATGATTACATTTATGACTCCTCTTCTTGGTTTTTCATGTAGGCCATTGTCTTCTAATGGAAGTTGAGAGATGCCGAAGACACAAATGAAGAAGCTTGTAGTTGCTTTGGCGTGAGCTTCCGTTTACGGATGGAAGTCGTTGATATTAATGTCTTTATGAGATAAGCAAATACCCTCATCCATGGGAAACCGGTAAAAACGATAAGGTACCAAGACCCTCTTCTCACACTTTAGATAAATTCACAGCCTCTTCTTGAGCTTCTGTTGATCGGTGTTATTCCGAATTTTGGCCACTCGGCATAACCGTGGTAATGTCGGGTCTATTATGGATTGCGTCTAAAAAAAACTCTAATTACTACATTGGAACCTTTAGGTTGAGAGACTGTAACAGTGGGTTCACCGCATATTTTAACGGTGAAGACGGAAACGATGCAGGTCGAGAATGATGCCTTCAGATTGCTAGAAGAACAAGGCTCCATAGGTTATGGTTTTAATAGCTCCATACAACGGTTTCAATAGGTAACTGCCAGCTTGCCTAAAGTTTCCATTTTCAATCTTCTTCAAAACTTCTTTGCATTTGTTTTTGACCCTTTTCCTCACATTCACCAGTTGTTGCTATGCTTGCAAACATTCGAAGTAGAATCCTTAATTGGCGAATGGAGCTCCGGGCTGATGGCGTGCTTTGGAATCGAATGTGTTTTGTAGCAGACTTTCATGATCCCGATTTTCTTGTTTTGTCATTGTCAACTTGTTTGTTAGATTAAACTTTGAAAATTGTAACTGTGACCTTGTATGTGTTTTTGAACAAATGTGGTGGACTTAGATGACTCAATTCCTTTTATCCATTGATTGGACTGGTATAATGTCGCCATTCTTTGCAACTTAGAGTGCTCAATACAACTAGGCAATAATCTTGTGTTGGCCTTGCTGTGAACCGTTGAGACCAAAATGTGGGTATCCTCCAGATTTGGATAACAGGAAACTATCCTTCTTAGAAGGAAGCCTATAATAAGGTCCATGAAATCAGATAGTAGATGTGCACTCAGTTTATGGAAAAGTCTTAAACACTTGACTTTGGGTCTTGAAAATATCTACTGTGAACCCTCTTATATTTTGCATCTTCTAGTCTTTATGGTAAATTCTAAACATTTAAGATAATCTCTGTTTTCACATTGGTCTCGGAAACTCCAAATGTTTCGGTCTTGGAAGCGTTTCCATGAACTTGCAGCTCGAGCATGTAAACCCAATGAGTTGAAGATGATACGAACATCTTAGAAATAAATCTTGTAAGTCTCCGACAATGTACTTTCTTGATTATTGAAATAACAATGAGCTTGAATGTAATTTCTTTTACGTTTGAATCCTGTGGAGCATAAAGACTAATACCCCTCGGTCTTCAAGCGAATTTAAATTCCTTATCATCTTCAATTCCCCTCAAAGCTTAGAAATATTAAAAAAAAAGACACAAGTTGTATGAACTTTCCTTCTCTATACTTTTCACACATGAAATTTGATTTTTAGAATTTGAATAATATCGCGGGAACGCCTCTTGAAATTTGGATCCCATCTTGATCTTGCATAATGAATCACTTATGGAACTTAAACTCCCTTCGAGACCTTTTTTGCAACTTGACCAATCACTTAGAATCTCATCCTGAGCAAACCTTTGAAAGTGGAGGTACCGTTGGCGATATACCATGCAGCTCCAACCGGTCTTCCAATCGAAGTTCTTGAAATCAAAGTATAGGAAATCTTGGCTCTTCTTAGGGAATCCTCTGAGCAATTTTTGAAGAGAAAGGTTGAACTTGTACTAGCTATATGACCCTAAAGGGTGAAGGCATATCCTCTTTACGTCCACATGAATTCCCTACAACTTGCAAAGGATTTGAAACCCGTCGAGCACACATACCCAGCCTTCGTAACCTGCATTCTCTGTATCAACTCTGTCCTCATAAAACAAAACAGACAAACTGGTTAAAATGGTTAGTTAAAATGGAAAAAAAAATTATGCACAAGGAGGTGGGATCTTATGGTCAAAAATTAGGGTGTGACAGATGCCCCTATTTAAGTTACTCCTATCCGGAGATATGGAGATTGAAATATCTGTCTCGACGCGATAGGAGGGACTTAATTACAAACATTGCACGGATTTTTGGCCCTAAGAGGCCACCGAATGCAAATGATATGCAATGATATGAAAATGCAAGACAGAGGGAGGTCCTGTGGAGAAATGATGTCGCAGGGGAGAAACTGAACATGACACACGGGAAGAATAGGCTCAACAAAAGGAGACTCCACGGGGAAAGGTTGACAATCACGGGGCATCTCCAGACTTACCATGGAGAATTTAGTGAGAAAACCACTTGAAGATCCTACTACATAGATCAAATGTAATAAATTCGGGATGCCGGTTGGAGAAGTCTATTGTCGAGACTTGTAACTTTAATTGAGAATACTCTTGCCAAAGTATATACTGTTAAAATTTAAGGAATCTGCTGCCGAGATTCTATGTCGAAGCTTGTTGGGGATATACTTCTGACGAAGTCTTCTGGAAATCTACTGCCAGACTAACCAAGAAATAAAATAGAAATACCTATTGTCGAGGTCTTCTGAGAATCTACTGCCGAGATTAGCTAGGAAATAAAATAGAAATACCTACTGCCGAGGTCTTCTGGTAATCTACTGCCGAGATTAGCCAGGAAATAAAATAGAAATACCTACTGCCGAGGTCTTTTGGTAATCTACTGCCGAGATTATCCAGGAAAAGAGATGTCTTTGAATAAATGTTCGAAAGGATGTATAACCTCCCCGAGCGTCATGATATGGGAATCATAAGCTGGTCTCAGTCTCTGATGTAGGACCTCCCCGAGCATCATGATGGGGAATTATGAGCTGGTCTCAGTCTCTGATGTAGAACCTCCCCGAGTGTCATGATATGGGAATCATGAGCTAGTCTCAGTCTCTGCCCGAAATGATGAAAACTCGTGAGAGCATCTTCACAGGGGGTTGTAGATGTTGATGTAGATGTTGTAGAACTTCTTGGCTGTGAGCCATAATGTATTGTAAACTGTTGAACCTCTTGGCTGTGAGCCATAATCTGTTGTAGACTGTAGAATTTTGTAGATTGTATTTGTAGAAGTAACTTGTAATGTATTGGAGATTGGGAAACTTCACTGGGGGTCTTCAAGAGAGATGCGAGCCGGTTGAATTGTAAAGTATGTCTTCTCAAATAAAGAGAGACTAATGTGATAAAATTCCTCGACTTCTCTGGAGAGATGTCGCTTGATGGAAATAAACTGGTGTGATGAATTCGCTAGGGAATACATTCCTGAGGAGCATCCTAGCTGTTGCAAAATGTGTGAATTCTCAAATAAAGAGAAATACTGTAAGGTTTTCCATTTACCAAGTTCATAACCACTGGGGATGGACAAACCGTCTTGAAGAGATTTCTCTTTGTCGTTTTGAATAAAATCCTAATCAAAACGAGTTGCTCAAATAAAGAGGTTGCTCGCAATCCAGATGTAAATTATTAAGGAAGCCTTGTAATGTTGTTGGGGAAAAATCCATCTTTAATAGTTATCTTCATAAAGAAAACCCTTTCTTGGGGAGCCGAGTGCAAAATAAATGCACGTTGAATCCATATTCAAAAGCCTGGAGATATCCACAATGTGATTTCCAGAGACCGCAATTCAATTCAGGAAATAACTGAAGAGAAACCGTCAAACAAGACTCGACCGTTGAGGTATGAACTCAAATGGGATGTACTAAAACAACCATCTTCCACGAGGATCAAGCTTCGCGGGGAAATAGAAATGTTGTGCTCTTTTCTGCCTAAGGCTGACTAATTGGAAGGAGAAGACGCACCCAACCACTCGGGGATAAACACGACCAAAGAGATAGAACAAACCAACAGAAAGATGCAAAATGCATATGTCATGCTATCTATCTATATGCTATGCTGACAAAATAAAAAAACAAAGGCAAACAGAGACGAAATAAACATCTCAAAGAAAACATCCGACCAATCTTCAAAGATAGAAGTACCACTGGGGACAGGTGGAGAACCAAATATGGGATCGCAATCCTACTTCAGGGCTTAAAGCTCATATGGGGAATAGAGAACATTCCATTTGGGGACGTAACGTCTTGATAAATCTTGATCATCTGGAGTTGTAGATGGAGATACTCGAACTGAGGTTTCGCAGGGGATAAAATAAATATCCTCTTCAAGTGGGAAAACTTGGGTTAACATAGCTTGTTGAATATTTCGTAGTCGAAACTTCAAATGGGGATGAAATAAACATCCGCTTTGCTGGGGAAGGTCGACGTTGATAGAATCCACTGAGGAGTAGAGATGACATCCACTTCATCAAGAAGGTGAAGTTTTAAGGAGGTTCACTGAGGATTAACAATTATAACCACTTCATCGGGGAAGTGAAGTTAAGCCGATCACTGGGAATTCTGCATCGAAAAGCTCCATCGGAGAATTTTCATGGCCATCTGGAGTAAAATTACCGGGGACATACGGAAGAATATTGTGAAAGCAAAGTTGTTTTGCCTTGATGAACTGCGTAACCGTCGTCGTTTGAACAAAAAGTTGTTGCACATGGATAAGATGATATTTGCTTCTCAAATGCCCCAAGTCATGTGGTTATGAGAAGAATGCGTCCTAAGGGGATTTTACAGAAAATATGGTGTCACTGTTTTCAAATTCTCTGGAGAGATTCGTTGAATCTCGATGTAACGGACCCTGATTGACGGTATTATGACTGAGTCTTCAACAATATCTTTTTAGGTGAAGTCAAACATGTACAGAATAACCACTTGGAAATAACTTGCCCCAGGTCAGCAGAGTCTCAAGTTCCAATAGGACAAACTTATTATTGATACTCATGTGTAAACTTTCTAAGATATCAAACAAGGTTAGCAAGTCAGAAATGTTAATTATGAAATTATCAATGCAACACACGTTTGTCTTGAAGTGTTTATTTGAAAAAAGATATCACGATAACTTGTGACCGAAATCACTAGTTAGGATATAAACTTATTTTTATAAAGCCAAACATTAAATTGAGCATAGCTCATAGGAGTCAGGAAACGTTATCTCACTGAGTATGCTTTCGAAGTAACCTTACTTCAATTAGAACTTTTGAAGGTTATATTGTGGTTTAGTTTACGATTTGTAAAACAAAGGGAATAAAGGGTCAAAGCTTATTTGTACCCAGCCATTTTGAAAAAAGTTCACTTTCTTTTCTTTTTTTTGTGAAAGTTGAAGTGTTCAATCAAGCTGGCTGAAAATAAATTCCAGGTTAAAAATGAGGTTGAAAAGGGTTTAAAAAAATTTAACTCCCTTGTATCTCTGGTGTTTAGGAGGTTTGAAAAAAAATGCCTTACATCATCAACAGGTTTTACTCGAAAGCATACAACAAGAGACCTTGCGTTTTACTTCGTCATCCTCCTTCCAATTATTCACCAAAGTGAGAGAATTGGGTATAGTCAACGTTATAAATTATGAAAAATATTTTACGAGTGAAACGAATGGATTTCTTCAAGACAAATGCTTATTGCACTACTTATTCAAAACAAACATGTTCTTACATGCCAACTATGTTTTTAATCAAAGAAATGAAACACATAAGCAAACGAAAGTGAATAGGTGATCAGCATAACAGTGCTCCATTCACGATTGGGCTTTCTCCCTTAAAGGTTAGCATTTCATCATCTATCATTTCTTGGACTTTCTCTTGAAAAACTTTTCATTCTTCAATCGAATGCCCCAACACTCCATCATGAAATTCACAGCTGGTGTTCGGGTTGAATCACAGTGGGTGAGACTTCATGATTCTAGTCTTTCTAGGTGTCATCACTGAGTTTCGGATGAAATAAGACCATAGCTGACTGTAAGTCATTGGGATAAGATCAAACCAGCGAGTTTCTTCTGTCGGAGTACTCAGAGGTGCCTTCTGACTCTGAAACCGTCTTCGAACTTGTCGATTCTGATGTTGATCTGAAGATATCATTCTTCGTTTATGAGGTAGTTGTCGCTTGTTCTGAGCAGGCGCTACATACTGATGTTGAGGATGAAGTACTGGAACTGGATCTGGCAAGATTTAAGAGGGATCCCAAACTACATTAACATCGACGCTTCTTTCCTCTAGGGAATCATCAACTGAAATTCTTTAATTAGCTTGGTTATTCAAGTTATCTTGAATTCTTCCACTTTTGAGCGCATTCTCAATGTTTACTCCAACTTCCACAGTTTTGGAGAAATCTAATGGCACAACGCCTACCATCCTAACATAATAAGAGTCTGGCAGTGTTCTTAGAAACATCTTGGTTAAATCTTTCTCTGGAAGTGGTAGACGAACTTGGGCTGCCAACTCTTTCCATCGTTGCGCGTATTCCCTGAAAGATTCATTGTCATTCTTACTCATGCTCATCAGTTGATCACTGTCTGGAGCGACGTCCAAATTATAATTGTATTGCTTCACGAAAGCATCGGCTACGTTTCTCCAAGATTGAATATAGTTCCTTTGCAGCTTCATATACCATATCAAGGATGCTCCAGATAAGCTTTCTTGAAAGCAGTGCATCATCAATTCGTCATCGTCAACATAAGCGGCCATTTTTCGACAAAACATCGTCAAATGGTATCTTGGACAACTAACACCCTTGTACACTTCAAAGGCATCTTGAACTTCGGAGGGATAATTACGCCTGGCACTAAACATAGGTCGTGAGCATCAAGACCAGATGCATTAGCTTCTTTCATCATCTTTTTTTGTTCTTTGAGATTACGAAGTTCTTTCTCCATTGTTATAAATCTAGGATCGTCCATCTTCGTCTTAGCACGAACATTCTGAGGATTAGGTACACACTGCAGAAACTGGGAATCTTTTCCATTAACTTGAACTAACAAGTTATCTTGCACAGGCTGAGGTTGCAAAGGAATATCCACTTGTTGAACATTGTCATCCAAAGGGAGATCAAATAACGGATTAGTTACAACTCTGAAGCCAGACATGGAATTCATATCCTTGTTTTCTTTACTATCCTTTAGTAGATACTTTAAGTTTGGTCAGATGGTCGAGATGTCAGCTGACAGACAAAGACAGAAGACCGGATGAGCCACAGAAGAGGAGAGACACATGCATATGCAAAATGCTAAATGAAGGATGCTAATGCAAGAATGCAGAATGCAGAAAATGAAAGGTTTCATGGAACTCAAGTTCTTATAAATGTTATAGAATACCAAAGAAAGTTTATTTTTATTTTTGATAGTGGATCTCAAGGAAACAGCCTTATAAGAGTCCTTACTTAATAGCTAAATAAAAGCTAAGAAAGCCCTAAGGAAGTCCTTCATCGTGCTTGTTGATTTATTCTTTTAGCTAGATATTCTTGAAGATAAGTTGTCCATGATCAACGTCTAAAGATTAGTTTGATAGAGGAAAAGAAATCCTCCATCTCTTCTTTTGTTCTTGTTGGAAGTAAGGGGGGAATCCCTTGTTCACTTGTATCTTCAATATTAATAAAGGTATTTTGAACTTCTATGGAAGTCTCTTGTGTTCCTTTTTGAGTTTGCTTGATTCTTTGATCGACGCCCTTAACTTCCTTAGGTCATCCAAGCTAGGACTCTTAAAAGAATATTTCAAACATGTTTTTTTTTGTAATCCCTATTGGTTCTATAATTTTTATAAATAAACTCGAGATTCCATGGAACCAATGCAATATGATGCTTTATGGATGCAACAAACACAAGTAAGCACATAAGGACGCAAAGATAAACAAACAAAGGGGACCCTAGGTTTGCAACGAGCATGGAGTAAGGGTATACCCATTCCCAAAAGATGTGGACTAAAGGTTGATTGTACCTGCAGAACAAGGTTTTAAAGAGGTTCCCAAAGTCATCAGCCCATCTTTCGAATATTATCAACTTCCCAATTACTCGGTGATTAATAATATTCTCAAGAGAACTTCTTTTGAGTGTAGTATCACATAGCACTATTTCGGGTGTACTCCCTCATAGTCCCGCACTACATCCTAATAAAGGCCAAAGTGGGGTTAAGGTAACTATGGTCCTCAATATCATTAGACTCCAATCGACTATAGTAAAAGTTTTGACGATTACTCGTTCAACCGAACCATTTTCGAAAGGGTCTCAACTAAGCGTGATTTTCAAGTCAACTTGGTCGGGATTCAACTCCCTATAAGTCTCGTCGAACATATCACTATCCTATCTTAAGTTCACTCAAGTCCGGGTGTAGGACTTTGTCTAACCACTCAAAGATTAGCCCAAAAGCAATAGATAAACAAGTATACAAATAACAGATATAAAGCAATAAACAAGTAAAGAACAAGTTAGGGAAACCCACTACATGTCCCCAGTGAAGTCGCCATTTCTGTCGCGGTGAAATTTGGATACCAAACTATTGATTAGTTTGAATCTTATTCATTTGCAAACGAACTTTGATTTGTCCAAAGGAAGGGGTAAAGATCGAAATTCCCACAATGCAATGCAAATGCAAGGGTTAGAGAGTTTTAGGTTCGGGGGTCGGTTAAACTTAGGGAAGGTACTAGCATCCTAAGTTTATGTAGTACTCTACAGGAACCTCTTGTTTTATGTTTGTTTATTGCTATGGTTTATCTGCTTAAAGGTAAAAGACCTAGGGGTTTATTTCTAAGTATACTCGATAAGATGTCGCATCTTATGCCTACATATCCTTACGGGAGTGGAATCAGAGTATTTTGTAGTTCCCCTAAAGGGTTTGAGGAGTTCTTTGACTGTGGCCAAAGTTCCTACGGGTTTAGGGTAGTTGATTGATTGATTTTAGGAGAAAAGACGAGTTGTCATTTTAAGGGAGATTTAACCGCCACAAGTTGTAGGAAAATAGTCTTTGCATCGTCTTAAGAGAAGGGCTCAAGTACTCGGATATAGATCGACGAGGTACGCCTCTATCTCTCTTAAGGCAAAGTTCCTACGGTATTGATTGTATTGTTATGGGGTGGAGATTCTATCTCGCTTAAGATGATTTGGCATCTTTCTCTAATGTGTTTGAATGTTTTGTATTGAGTTGATTATTTGTTTCTATGTTGTAAAGATAAAAACAAGGGTCCTCCTATGGGGTAGGATCTGTCCTATGAGATCGACTTGAATGGGATCAAGGATCAAAGGGGGTCATGATGCAAATGATGTGCACTACACACGATTGTTGAATCATGTGTAGGTTTTTCCTTTGGACGGAATGCAATGCGATGCAATAAAGATAAATTGCGAAGAAGGTAAATTGCGAAAATGTAAAAGCATACACAACGCATGAAAGCGCTAAGTGCAAGTGAGTGGATTGTGAGGTGCAAGGTGTAAGCGTGCACGATTGGTTAAGGCGGAAGAGGTTGACCTTAAGAGGGGCGTTGGATTGATTTTAGACGGGATTTGATTTAAAAAAAAGGTTGAATTTATTTTACGAAAAAAAGTTGGATATTTTAGGAGTTATATTATATCTTGGTGAGATTGAATTTTTTTTTTAAGAAAATGTTATATTGTTTTGGTGAGATTGATTTAAAAAAATTGAATTAGAGGGTGAATTGGTTTTTTTTTATTAGTAAAATTGAATTAATTAAGCGATTTGGATAGAAATTATTTTAAATAAAAAAATACCTATTAAATAGATTGGTTTTAGTTATGATATAAAAGGTTATTATTATTAACAAGTGAATATACTTTTAAAATTATGAAAATGGTTTTTTATTATAAAAAGAGTTTTTATATTAAATAGGTACAAGTTATTAGATTATGAAAAAGATTTATTAAGAAACAAGTTATATGTTTACTTTAAAAGAGTTATTAAGTTATAAAAGGTGAAATATATTAATTAAAAATTAATTAAAATGATTAATTAAAAAGTTATTAGTTTATTTACTTATAAATAAAAAGACCATTTAAAATTATTAAATTAATTTATTAAAAGGTTGATAGAAAGTTGATATTAAATTAATTAATGAATTAAATAAAGAGATCGAATTTAAAATGTCATCATTTTAATTTTAAATAAAAAAAGATTAAAGTTAATTTAGCCAATTTTAAAAAAAGATGTGTTAATTCAATAAAAAATTGATTGAAAAATTTAATTGGTAATTGGGTTAAATATTAAATATTAGGTTAATTAGGGATTGATGAGTGGTTTAGTGGTTTAATTAGCAGATTCATAGTTTTAATGAAGTTAATTAGGGGGCGCGGACGGATCCGGCGTGATGCGGGTTGTGAGGGTGTATGGTAGACGAGTGAGGTGGACGCCTGATGATGATCTGATGAGGGATCGTACGGTGGTGTGGGTGAGTGTGCACGGTGCTGTGTGTAGATGGATATATAGGATTACAATAATATAAACAAAAATTGAAAAAACCAAAACCCTAATCCCTATTTTTCCTCCGCCGCTTGACCCCTCCTATCTCCCTGTGATCTTCTCCCCCCTTCGCGATCTGTTTCTTTCGCCTTCTTCTTTCTCCGCCATTTCTTCTCCTTCTTCATCGTACCTCCTTCTTCTCCTCCTGTTTCCATTCTCTTCTCGTTCTATTTCTCTGTTTCTACAAGAAAACAAATAACGTTAACAGATCTTTAAATGTTAAGCAAGAATCGAACTCACGGTGGCGTTTTTTGTGTAGGTGACTTCGTCGGTCTCGTTGAGGATGGTTGACGGCGGCGGAAATGGAGATCTCCGGCGTTGGTGCGAACGAGTTTTAAATGGATGTAATCGGCGGTGGTATGAAGGTTTGGTGGTTTGATGTGTTAGGTTTTTTTTTGTCAATTCCCGGCGACGGCGGAGGAAGAATATGAGATAAGTTGGATTTCTCCTTTTCTTATTTCGCAACCTTAGGGTTTTAATTTCTACGAATTGCCATGATTTGTCTAGTGTGTTGGTTTTTTTTCCTTTTTGAAATCGTGTGCACCGCTTCCAATTTATAGAACTGCTAGTGGAGACATCGGCTGAATGTTGTTTGTTCTTGTGATGGATGCTTTCCTTCTTTAGCGTATCTTGTTTAATCGTGTCTGGAGTATGTTTTGAGGACTGTTTTGGAAACAATTCGAATATCTGTCTATTTGGGATTAATTTGTTCTAAATGTGTTTTGGGCCAGTTTGTGAATCAATGTGATGATGTTTCCTTTCCTGTGTTGACAGAATTCAAAAAAAGTGAACATCCCAAAACCTCAGTTCAACTCCTCATTAACTCGTGAAATAGACAGGCTGGATGATGGGTTTTGGAAGGAGATAGATGTTGTTGATAATCAAGGTCAGTTGTATTTTGATTTATGGCTGATAAATGATGCGAATTTGGATTGATTTTGGTTTTGATTGTGGAGATTTTGCTTGTAGGCATTGTTGACTTGTTACTCAAGTGTATAGACCTGGTAACTTTCATTGTTTAAAAGCTTCTTGAATTTATTTGTTTTTCCCATTGGTGTTGAGTAGTTCTGATTTCCTAATTTAACTTTGCAGAGGCTGGTACAGTCAGATTTCGAGAGGATAAGCATAACGCCCGTGGCTATCAACTCCTTGTTCAATTTGCATTAACTCTTTCAACCATGACAGAAAGTCAGGGCTTTCAATCCATTCCTTCTGATGATGACAAAAATGTTACTCCAGACGTGTCCCAAAATAGCAGAGAATGAAGTTTCAATGAACAAGAAAAGCCTTCCATTCAATATCTCTCACCAACTCTGTCTAGGTTGCTAAATGTTCTTGTTGTAGTAATATTTTCTCCCATCACCAGCAGCATGCTCTGCCCAATCAGATGCAGAGTTCGGGTTGGTGGTATATCCTTGAAGCAGTCTCAATTTAATTCTCTTTGAATGCTCTGCTTCTGACTTAGCTCAAATCTTACGCAGGGACGAAAAAGTGTTCAATCTTTTATTGTGAATGCAGGCGCGGGGGAGTCTCTTACAACAGGTTGACAGGGCATACCAAACTGTGACTCTCACGGCAAACAAGGGAAACATGACTAATTGAGAGTGGTGGAGTTTGACAAAGAAATCCCGCTAGGAGTTATCGTTGAGGTTTACGTGTACAAACGAGGTAGTACGGTTTTGAATTTCTTTCTGCATTAAGATTGCTCAAAACACATTCTAAACCTGAATGCTAAGTCAGCTCCCCTTATTGAAATGCAGATGATCGATGTTGTTGCCTGCTCACCATATCTGTAGCTTGTGTTGGACTGTGGTTATAACTTCTTGATAACTTTCCTTTCTTTCCTTGCTTGATCAGTATTTGTTACTCTCGGTCTCATTTCAAATTACTTTATTAATTTATGTTTTTCTTATCTTAACGGTTGTTGTTAATTGGACCACTGCTACTGTTACTGCACCGAAGGTTGATGGCGGGGTAGTCATATGTTCAGAATGTCGCCTCCTTCGACCTTGTTGTGAAATATTTGAAGATTAGCGTAGGCTCCTAATTATTGACATATTGTGACTACTTTCAATGAACACTTGATGAGTTCATGATTGAATTTTTGACTCCTCTTCTTGGTTTTTCATGTAGGTCATTGTCTTCTAATGGAAGTTGAGAGATGCCGAAGACACAAATGAAGAAGCTTGTAGTTGCTTTGGTGTGAGCTGCCGTTTACGGATGGAAGCCGTTGATATTAATGTCTTCATGAGATAAGAAAATACCCTCATCCATGGGAAACCGGTAAAAATGACAAGGTACCAAGACCCTCTTCTCACACTTTAGATAAATTCACAACCTCTTCTCGAGCTTCTGTTGATCGGTGTTATTCCGAATTTTGGCCACTCGACATAACCGTGGTAATGTCGGGTCTATTATGGATTGCGTCTAAAAAAACTCTAATTACTACATTGGAACCTTCAGGTTGAGAGACTGTAACAGTGGGTTCAACGCAGATGTTAATGGTGAAGACGGAAACGATGCAGGTCGAGAATGATGCCTTCGGATTGCTAGAAGAACAAGGCTCCATAGATTATGGTTTTAACAGCTCCATACAACGGTTTCAATAGGTAACTGCCAGCTTGCCTAAAGTTTCCATTTTCAATCTTCTTCAAAACTTCTTTGCATTTGTTTTTGACCCTTTTCCTCACTTTCACCAGTTGCTGCTATGCTTGCAAACGTTCGGAGTAGAATCCTTAATTGGCGAATGGAGCTCCGGGCTAATGGCGTGCTTCGGAATCGAATGTGTTTTGTAGCAGACTTTCATGATCCTGATTTTTTTGTTTTGTCATTGTCAACTTGTTTGTTAGATTAAACTTTGAAAATTGTAACTGTGACCTTGTATGTGTGTTTGAACAAATGTGGTGGACTTAGATGACTCCATTCCTTTTATCCATTGATTGGACT
>CAWUDS030007141.1:0-13037 GCA_963859935.3 Lathyrus sativus
CTTCGGGGATGCGCACGACGCATCTTCTGGAAGGTGCTACACCTGCAACAACACAAACAAACAGACAAGATACCCTCCCAAAAGGGGTTATCAAGGTTATTATCTCGTGACAATATTCAGGTAATTAATTGTTTCAACAATCAATGGGCCTAGGCCCGTAAGTTTATGTATGCGCATTCCATCAAAAACATCGGCGTTTTCATTCGCAAACAAAACAGATAAATGCCAAATAGGCAAACAGAATTGCTGAATAACATGTATTTTATTGATGGTGAACCCCTGAATGGGCAAATAAATGTTTTACAACAGAGGCAAGCTCCTGGAATGAGGAAGCCGCGCAAAAATAAAACATAAATATACATCAGTTATATACAAATGTCGGCAACGAGGCGTAGACGAACACCATGAGTTGATCCCTCTAAGACCCACTCGACTTCGATACTTCTCCGACGCTTCAGCTTCGGAAGAGATTGGTTCAGATAAACGGCCCTCAGGTCCTCCAAACCACTAAACAATGAAAGTCCACACGCGGAACGCAGTCATTTGCTTATTCAAATCCCTAACTTTTGCGTGAACCCGCCCTTTAACGGGTTTTCAGTTCACCGGGATACCCTTTTTTGCCGAAGCCGCCCAGTGTAGGTTTTCGACTTCGCGGGTGTACATTTTTTTCAATATATCCCTAATTTTTGCCCCGAACCTTTTATTCTGTTTTTTGGTTCGCCGGGATGCCCCTTTTTTTCCTGGACTCTTCCTTCTTTTTTTTTGTCCAGCGGGTCTCTTTCAAGCAAAGTATTTTTTAACTGCGTCCGCGTTCACCGGGGATGCAAAATCTTCACCATCCATTGTGGATAACAACAAAGCTCCTCCTGAAAAAACTTTGCTGACGACATACGGCCCTTCGTAATTCGGAGTCCACTTGCCCCGGTGATCGGAGTGTGGCGGAAGAATCTTCTTCAGGACGAGATCACCCGTCTGAAAGCTTCTAGGACGCACCTTCTTATCATAAGCTTTCTTCATTCGGCTTTGGTACAGGCGACCAAATGCAATCGATGCTAACCTCTTCTCGTCCATCAGGCTGAGTTGGTTCAAACGATTCGTAATCCATTCTGCCTCGTCGAGTTTCACATCAACCAAAACTCGCAAAGAAGGAATCTCCACTTCTAACGGTAGGACGGCTTCCATACCGTACACCAAGGAGAAAGGAGTCGCCCCGGTCGACGTACGCACCGTCGTACGATAACCGTGCAAGGCAAACGGCAGCATCTCGTGCCAATCTTTGTACGTCACAACCATCTTCTGAACAATCTTCTTTAAGTTCTTGTTGGCGGCTTCGACGGCGCCATTCATCTTCGGCCGGTAAGGAGATGAGTTGTGGTGTTCAATCTTGAAGCTCTGGCACAGCTCCTTCATCATCTTGTTATTCAAATTCGAACCATTATCAGTAATGATCCGCTCGGGAATCCCATAGCGACAGATGATGTCCCTCTTTATGAATTTAGCTACCACCTGCTTGGTCACATTAGCGTACGAGACTGCCTCCACCCATTTGGTGAAGTAGTTGATAGCTACCAGAATGAAACGATGACCATTGGATGCAGTGGGCTCGATCTTGCCTATCATGTCGATGCCCCACATGGAGAACGACCAAGGGGAGGACATGACATTCAATGGGCACGGCGGCACATGAACTTTATCAGCACAAATCTGGCATTTATGACATTTCTTTGCGAATCTGAAGCAATCCGACTCCATAGTCAGCCAGTAATATCCTGCTCTCAGGATCTTTCTCGTCATGGCATGCCCGTCGGTGTGTGTACCAAATGTGCCCTCATGGACTTCTTCCATGAGCATGCTTGCCTCTTTCTTATCTACACATCTGAGTAGCACGAGATCGTGGTTTCTCTTATACAGCACTCCATTGGGATTGAGATAAAAGTTTCTAGACAGCCTCCTCAGAGTCTTCTTATCCTGGGTTGACGCACCCGCAGGATACTCCTTAGTCATAAGGAAGGTCTGAATATCGTGGAACCATGGCTTGCCGTCGGCGGCATCCTCGATTGCAAAGACAAATGCCGGTCTGTCAAGATGCGAAAGCACAATTCTTTGAGCCTCATTCCAAAAATTGACTTTGTACATTGAAGCCAACGTGGCTAAGGCATCAGCCATCTGATTTTCAGCCCTGGGTACATGATGGAGTTCCACTCGATCGAAGAACGGAAGCAGCCTTCTGGCATAATTTATGTACGACACCAAATTCGCTTGACGAGTTTCCCATTCCCCTTTAATCTGATTGATTACAAGCGCTGAGTCACCATATACGTCTAGATTCTTGATTCTCAAATCAATTGCCTCTTCTAGACCCATAATACATGCTTCATACTCTGCTTCATTGTTGGTAACTGGAAACGCCAGTCTCGCAGTAAACGGGATGTGGGATCCGTGAGGAGTCGTGATGATAGCCCCGATACCACTTCCATAGGAATTAACCGCTCCGTCGAATATCAACTTCCACTGAGACTTCCTATCTGGCCGCCTCATCGGGCAATGGCTCATCGCAATCCTTCGCTTTGAGAAACATAATATCCTCGTCAGGGAATTCAAATTTCATCGGCTGGTAGTCTTCGATTGGCTGTTCGGCAAGGTAATCAGACAATTACACTTCCCTTAATGGCTTTCTGGGAGACGTACTGAATATCATATTCTGTCAACACCATCTGCCATCTGGCAATCCTGCCCGAAAGAGCCTGCTTCTCGAAGACGTACTTGATCGGATCCATCTTCGAAATTAGCATAGTGGTGTGATTGAGCATATACTGTCGTAGACGTTTGGCAGCCCAAGCTAGTGCACAACACGTCTTTTCCAGCATCGAGTATCGAGATTCACACTCAGTGAACTTTTTACTCAAATAATAGATGGCATGCTCCTTTCTGCCCGTCTCGTCGTGCTGACCGAGAACACACCCCATACTATTCTCCAGAACCGTCAGGTACATGATTAATGGGCCGTCCAGCCACTGGAGGTATCAAGATTGGAGGTTCTTGAAGATACTGCTTTATCTTATCGAATGCCTTCTGGCAATCCTCATTCCAAGTAATCGCCCTGATCTTTCTTTAAAAGCTTGAACATCGGTTCACAGGTGGCCGTGAGCTGAGAGATAAACCTTGCAATGTAGTTTATTCGGCCCAAGAAACCACGAACTTCTTTTTCTGTTTTCGGCGCTGGCATTTCTTGAATAGCTTTTATTTTTGCAGGATCAACTTCAATACCTCATTCACTAACGATAAACCCCAATAACTTTCCGGACCGCACTCCGAAAGTGCATTTGTTAGGATTCAGCCTCAGCCTGAACTTCCTAAGCCTCTCAAAAAGCTTCAATAAGTTGACCAGATGCTCTTCCTCCGTTTGAGACTTTGCAATCATGTCATAAACATAGACCTCGATCTCATGATGAATCATATCATGAAACAAAGTTACCATTGCTCGCTAGTAAGTGGCCCCCGCGTTCTTCAGACCGAAGGGCATTACCTTGTAGCAGAATGTTCCCCAGGGGGTGATAAACGTCGTTTTCTCCATGTCCTCCGGTGCCATCTTAATCTGATTGTAACCGGAGAAGCCATCCATGAACGAAAACACGGAAAACTGGGATGTGTTGTCGACCAACACATCGATATGAGGCAACGGGAAATCATCCTTAGGGCTCGCCCTATTCAAATCCCGATAATCGACGCACATGCGTACCTTACCGTCCTTCTTCGGTACAGGCACTATGTTGGCGACCCACTGAGGGTAAGTGGTAACGGCTAGAAATCCTGCGTCCAACTGCTTCTGGACTTCTTCTTTGATTTTTACAGCCATATCTGGTCTCGTCCTCCTAAGCTTCTGCTTGACTGGAGGGCAATCTTCTCGCAACGGCAAACGATGAACCACGATGTCCGTGTCAAGTCCGGGCATATCTTCGTATGACCAAGCAAAGACGTCACTATACTCTCGAAGCATCTCGGCCAGTCTATGCTTGACATCATTCTGCAGCGCAGCCCCTACTCTGACATTTCTGACGAGCTCTTCAGAACCCAGGTTTATGATCTCAATATCCTCCTCATGAGGCAGAATAACCTTTTCTTCTTGTCTCAACAAGCGGGCCAACTCTTCCGGAAGGTCTTCGTCTTCATCAATCTCATCCTCGGCTTGATATATCGGGCAATCGAAGTCGTAGTGAGCCGTAGAGGGTCCAGAGTCGATGTCGTCTGTTATGTGGATCCTGCAATAACAAGGGTTAAGTTTAAAGCAAGAATATGCAGGTTAGCACAAACCTCGCTGCCATTTTATTGTTTTTCGAAATAAACATAAAACAGGAATAACAGATAACACAATATTTGAGTACGAAGAAAACGCCTTTTATTTATTAACAAAATGCATGTACATAATCCAACAAGGCCCTGACAATAAAACCTCTATGCCCCGGGCAGGACATAGGGTTGTACAAAGATTGTAAAAAGCAAATCATTACTCTTCACTTGTCAGCTGGATAATCTCCTTGATGGTCCAATTATTGAGGCGCTCGCCCGGCTTGTTTGGCTGAATCCAGGCGTCAAGATCACAATCGCTATCCCCGCTGTCCTCAGACGCTGCGTTGATGCTGTCGAAAATCACTCCGCCCTTGGTGAATAGGATCGGTCCCTTCCCACGAGACGAACTGCTAGACGAGGAAGATGAAGCTTCAGCTCCAGGAGAATACCCCAATCCAAACTTATCCTGCTTGATCGGTACCTCCAAAACATGCCCCCAGCCTGGGGTGGAACCGGCTTCGACGACGGCCCCGAGCTTCTTTGAACGAGGAGAGATTCATCTCTTGCCTTCTCTATGACGACGGGAGCTACCTCTTTCACCTTGACGGTTTTAAATGCTTGGCAGAGAGTTTCATGGATTTCGCCGTCCATTTCAACGTATTTAAAGGATGATAAGTGGCTCACCATAATGTCCTCCTCACCACAGACGGTCACTATGCTTCCCCCGACAGCATATTTGAGCTTTTGATGCAGCCGTGGACGTCACGACACCAGCAGCATGGATCCATGGCCGACCTAAGAGGCAACTGTAGGCAGGCATGATATCCATGATATAAAAGACCGTATTGAACGTCTCCGGACCAACCTGAATCGGCAGGGTCAACTCTCCGAAAACGTGGCGCTTAGTTCCGTCAAATGCTTTCACCACCAGATCACTGGGCGTGCAAAGCAATCCCCGAGTGTCCAAATTCATTAGTGCCTTCTTCGGAAGCACATTAAGCGACGAACCCGTATCCACCCAGGACATGCGACATGATAGTGCCTCTGCACTCGATCGAGACGTGCAAGGCGCTGTTGTGATCTCTCCCTTTGGGGGGTCAGCTCTAAATCTGTGAATCCCAGCCCATTGCCAGCGTTAACATGGGCTACCACCTCTTCTAGCTGATTCACTGATATCTCCTGCGGCACGTAGGCAACGTTCAATACCTTCAGTAACGCGTTGCGGTGCGCTTCAGAACACAGCAACAAGTTAAGAATAGAGATCTTTGACGGAGTCTGGTGAAGATGATCTACAATCTTGTAGTCACTTTTCTTAATTAAACGCAATGAACTCCTCACATCTTTAACTAGCAAATCCTTCTTTTCCCCAGAAGGTACCTCTTCGACAACTTTGCTTTTACCCTTTTCCGCAGCGTCAGCTCGGACTACTTTCTCTGTTGCAACTTCTGCTGGTGCAAACACTCTACCGCTTCGAGTAATGCCACTGACTTCGGCAAGATTCTGCACAGTCGATCCGAATGGCTCCAGCTCTAACTTCTGACCATCGCAATAGACCTCGGCGCCATAATGCCATGGAACGGCGTTGGTGCTCTCGAATGGGATTGGCCCGGCCCTGGTAATAGTAATTGTAGGTGGTCGGGCGCAAAAATAGTAATAGGGTGACGAGGAATAGTAATGGTGGCAACTTCATCTGCCTGCTTCAGCACGACCTCCCCTGATACACTCTCAATGATACGGCTGAACTGCAAAATACCCTCAGACATCAGGCTTTGGATACCTTCGACCAGCTGTTCACACCCATCAGGAAGTGTAGCACAAGCCATACATAACTCTCCGCATCCAGGAAAGAAGCCCTTCTTCAGCAACTTAGCCTTGACAAAACTAAGCGGCGTCTTCAAGTCTTTGACATCAGTCAGCAAGTCTGCACTCTCCTCGGTGATAACGGTGTTCACTCTGCCTCCCCTATGATGAGGCATAGGGTTTTTGGTAACATTGGGCACGCTATCAGAAAAGTTAATGACCTTGGCGTCCACCAAGTCCTGCACTTTGTGCTTAAAAGCTTTACAGTTCTCAATCGTATGGCCTGGTGCCCCAGTATGGAAATCACAAGTAGCATTGGCATCATACCCCGGTGGCGGTGCCCCTGTCAAGGGAGCCAACGTCCTCTTTTGAACTAGCTGAAGCTGCAGTAAAGTTTGCAGAAGCTGCGCATACGACATAGGTGGAGTTTCAAAATGACGGCTTGCCAAAGGAGCCCCGATTCTAATATTTCCTATACCCCTGCTGATTCTGCTGTTGTGGTTGCTGCTGCTGCGGCTGCGGTGGAGCAGCTGGGATGTTTATGCTAGCAATCTGTTGCTGAGGGCCCTTGCCCTTTCTCCGAGCATTAGTGACAGCACTTGCATCCCCTTCTCGACGCTTGCCAGCGTAGGGTTACTTACCACCTCCTCCAGCTGAGGATGATTCGCCTTGAATTTTTCCGATCTTTATTCCGTTCTCAACATGCTCGCCCATAGTGATGAGAGCCGAGAATGTCCCAGACATGCCACTGACCAGCTTTTCATAGTAGATTCCCGGAAGGGTAGCCACGAACATTTGCACTAGCTCGCGCTCAACCATCGGCGGTTGAACCCGAGCAGCCAATTCACGCCACCGCTGGGCGTACTCTTTAAAGCTTTCATTGTTCCGTTGTGAGAGATTCTGGAGCTGAACTCGGTTGGGAGCCAAGTCGCTATTGTACTGATAGTGGAGGACGAACGCTTCAGCGAGATCTTTCCACGTGCGCACTGTAGCGGGCTCCAAGCCCATGTACCATTCGAGTGATGGACCAGAAAGACTATCTTGGAAGAAGTGCATCAGCAACTTCTCATCGTCAGAATAGGCGGACATCTTTCTATAATAAGATCGAAGCTGAACACGAGGGCAAGTAGTACCCTTATACTTCTCAAAGACAGGCACCTTGAACTTATGAGGTACCTTGAAATCAGCGATTAACCCGAGCTTGGACATATCAAAGCCCAATGTATTCTGATTTTCAATGTCTCTCATTTTGTCTTCCAATGCCTTGAACCTGAGTCGAGCTTCAGCATTCAGCTCAGCTTCCACACCCCTTTGGGAAAACACGTCGTCTTGATGATCCTCAAGCCACGGTTGAGGCACCAACAGATTTCCGACACCGGCCCTATGTTAACATTGGCTCCCAGACTATCATTGCCGGCGCCTGCCGCATTGAGCACGATATTAGTCATCAGATTGCTGTTAGCACTGCCGTTGCCCCCGGCAATAGGAACAACATTCTGTGGAGCATCCACTGGAGGAGGAGTAGGCACGGCCCCGCCGTGAAGTATGCCATTACTATCAACCCTGGAGATTAGAGGTTGAACCAAAGTACGAAGCTGGTCCTGACCATTAGCGACCACCTGCATCAGTTCCATAAAACGATCCATCCGTTCACGGAGCTCTTGAACATCCGACTGCACCTGGTCCATGATCCTTGTCTGATTAGCGCGAGTTGAGTAATGGTGAATGAGTCTTTGATCAATCCTGATGACCGGAAGCAGCTCGGAACCTGTGAACCTGAAAAACCTGCTAAAGGTTAGGACAAGCAACAAAATGTATGTCATGCAAAATGCTTCATGCAGATGTATGCGTGTGTCTGTGTGCTTGAGAGATTTCCCCCGATCCTAGCGCTTTAGTACCAGTGCTGACAATAATAAGGAGGGGAATCTGGGACCAATAATGGAAACAGCAATCTCACATATACACAGGACCAGCGATAGCCAACTCCGACACATCAAGGACCGAGAACTCGTACGCAACAGTCTTTCTAAGAGAGGCTGTAATAACAGTAGGAGGAGAGAAATCCTAGATCGGGGAAACGGTACCTGCCACAGACACACGTTAATGGAATGCAAATGGACATGCCAACTGATGCAAAATGCAGGCATGCAACAATATATCCAGGTGGCTGCTGTGGAGATTCGGTATCAACAATCACTGATGGGAAGCAAACCCCGGCGTAAAACCACTGATCTGCTCTGCTGAGAATAACCATCTGATAGGACCAAGATCAAAATTCTGCTCTGCCGAGAACAAATGTCTGGTAACAAGGACCCCGAATGTATGATCAGAAAACGTCCGCTGATGAAGTCTTCAGACCCCAAATCAAAAATCTGCCCTCTCAAGAACAAACATACAGCTGCTGACGAGATCTTCAGACCCCACTCAAAATCTGCCCTATCAAGAACAAACAACATCTGCTGATGAGATCTTCAGATCTCACTCAAACTATGCCTTATCAAGAACAAACCTCTGATGATAATACTCTGATCAAAACCTGCTCTATCAAGAACAGACAAACACCCGATGATAAGATCCTCTGATCAAAATCTTGCTCTGTCAAGAACAGACAAATCTGCAACTGAGAACCTTGGTACCAACATAACTGATTCACTGTCAAGAAAACCAGGTAGTCTGAAGGTCAAAGTTTCCTGCAATATCCCAATCCCACTCACAGGTATGGACCTAATTCACGGACAAAGGTACGACATCCTATGCGGTCATCAGCGTCACAAACTTTCATGAGTGACGATACGATTCCCAGAAGGAGTGGCATCATCAGGTCATGAAGAGGCCTCACTTAGCTGACTTCCAAATGATCGGTCCCCAGAGTCGACAATCCTTACGTCTGGACTCCCCTCAGATCCTCAGGACCAGAAAGGAGCACCTCTGCCAGAATCTCGTCTGAGCGCAGATTTTCGTAGGGAACTGTGCCTGCTCAGCAGACAGGTTCGTCTACTACTTCTCTGCAACTATATCTAGGTGTATACTCAAGCCCAGGTCCGGCTTCTCACTCATAGTAACATCCCTCTCCCACAGCAGTACAGATAATCATATCAAACTGGAAATAAAATGCGGGAAATAAAGTTCGAGAAGTAAAAATGCGATAAATAAACGCAACCCAACAAGCAAACATACAAGCGCTAGGATTGACTCTCATAGGGAACCGGAGAACCAGAGATTCTGGGTTCGATCCCCAGCAGAGTCGCCAGCTGTCGCTTTCGCGAAAATAAGGTGCCGGCATGACAGAAGAGTCGCCACCTTTCGTTATTTATCCCTCGGAGCGGGAAAGGAAACGATCGGAAAAACCTAACGAATAAGGGTAAGACAAGGTCGTCGCAACCATTGTCTGGGTTCGGGAGTCGGTTACGCAAGGGGAAGGTATTAGCACCCCTCACGTCCGTCGTACTCGACGGGATCCACGCTTGTTTGTTTACTTGGATGGGTTGGTTTTATTCTATCTACCTATCAAGGCTGGCTGAAAAAGAAAAGAAAAATGACTCGGCAAAGCATCGCACTTTATGCCTACGTATTCTCATCAGAGAATGAGAAATCAGAGTCAACGTAGTTCGGCCTACTACGGGTTACGGGGAAGGTTGAAGGTTGCTCGCTAGGACGTCGCATCCTATGCCTACGTACTTCCACACAGTATGGAAGATCAGAGCAAACGTAGTTCGGGAAACTACGGGTTATTTTCTGAAAAAAGTGTTTTTTATTGTGTTTGCAATTTCAACCGCACTAGAGACTATGGCCTGAGAGTGAATG
This sequence comes from Lathyrus sativus, assembly GCA_963859935.3. Classification (NCBI taxonomy): domain Eukaryota; kingdom Viridiplantae; phylum Streptophyta; class Magnoliopsida; order Fabales; family Fabaceae; genus Lathyrus; species Lathyrus sativus. The sequence continues at coordinate 9,892 of CAWUDS030007141.1, forward strand.
TGTCGCATGTCACCCAAAGGGTACCATACTAAACATCCAATCTCAGATGGCTTAAGGCTCGTAACGTACGAAAGAAATCATTCATGATTACTGTATCTTAAACTGTTTTGAGATGAGAAGAGAACAGGCCCAACTAGGAGGGAGACTATCAAGTCCTACTGTTATCATGCCATGGATTCATCCTATGGTTGAGGTTTGAACAGGGAACTCCTAGAAGTTGTCATGCATAGGTTTCAACCTAAAAGTCTATCATCAAATCCTTATCAAAGGAAATGAGAGTCCTAAGGGATCATGTCAATGATACACCAAACAGACAAAGCATCAACTTAACAGTAAAATGCATGCAATGCAAGTGAGGGAGGAAATGTGTGTGGGGCTTCAGCCTCCACAAGCTCGTCTCAACCTCAAGCCAGTCATGAAATAACAGTAATCATACTGAAAAATAAACAACATGCTATCAAGCAATAAACAGTAAAAGAGAGGAAGTGCCATCAGGCACACAAACACATGCTTGGGAAGGAAATCATCTACATCTAATCTCTAATCCTAACCCTAAAACAGAATCCTAATCAAATCTAAGCAATGCCCTAAAGCAAAAACCTACACAAGAGAAATTAATCCCAGTCTTCAAGCTTCAAAACAAGCTTACCAAAGAAAGGGAGCTAAGTAAGCAGACTCATAGTGTCTTCCTCAGGAAAGCACTAGGAGGCTTATACTCAGGAATCATATCCTATGTGGCTCAACCACTGTGATCAGTTTACATTCCTCCTCAGGAGAAATTAAACTCACATGAAGGCTCCAACATCACTGGATACTTGAGAAATCCTACCTGAACTAGTGGAACTAAGTGAATAGACTCATAGGACCTTCCTCAGGAAAGTACTAGGAGGCTTCCACTTAGGAATTGCATCCTATGTGGCTCAACAACAGTGATCAGTTTACATCCCTCCTCAGGAGAAATTAAACTCACATGTTGGCTCCAACATCATTGGACACTTAAGAAATCCTAGATGAACTAAGGGAACTAAGTGAACAGACCTATAGTGTCTTCCTCAGGAAAGTACTAGGAGGCTTCCACTTAGGAATTGTACCCCATGTGGCTCAACAACTGTGATCAGTTTACATTCCTCCTCAGGAGAAACTAAACTCACATGTTGGCTCCAACATCATTGGACACTTAAGAAATCCTAGATGAACTAAGGGAACTAAGTGAATAGACCCATAGGACCTTCCTCAGGAAAGTACTAGGAGGCTTCCACTTAGGAATTGTACCCCATGTGGCTCAACAACTGTGATCAGTTTACATTCCTCCTCAGGAGAAACTAAACTCACATGTTGGCTCCAACATCATTGGATACTTAAGACAAAGGTGAGAAGAAAGAATGAAAGTCATTCATAGTGCCTTCCTCAAGAAAGTACCATGAACTTCCCTCAAACTTCAGGATCTCAAACCTCACAGACAGGGAACAAGCTCCTAACTCTGGGTCTCTGGGTCTTGATCTACAATCTTCTCTTCCAAACAAACTAAGCCCCACAACAAATTCCCCAAAATAAACCCCAGGGGCAGACAAATGTCAAACATACAGTCCATACAATCAGTCAACTTCAGAAAATGCCTAAAAATACTAAAGCAAGGGGGAAAAATATAACACTTATTCACAAGGGTCTACAACACCTACCCATAACATCCCCATATGCCCCTACCCAAAAATCAAGACAAAACTCTCTAAAGAAAATGAACTACTTCACCTATGCATTCTTAAACCCTAATCATGATACCCTAATGCTAGCCTCATTAAACTAATCAAATTTTAATCTAAAAATTAAGAATTAAATCCTATGGGGAACTATGATTCAATATCTAATCACACCGAAAAGAATGAATTAAAAATCATAAGGGAAGGTCCTAAAAGAAATTCTACAAAATTGAGTATCAAACTAAACATATTTAAAAGCTATTTAAATGAAAAATATACTAAAAATATTAACAGAAAATAAAATGTCAATTTTATTTATTTATAATTTTCTAGACAGAATTATGAGCATGTAGAAAAAACAAGAATTAAAAAAATATTAATTTCTCTATTTTATATGAATTTTTAATATGCAAGAAAAATTAAAAGAATTAAAATCAAAGAATAAAAGAAAAAGGGGATGGGGTGTCATTAAAAGCTGCGCCTAGTTGTTTTATTATTGGGCTGAGAACCTGGAGGTGTGGAAAGTAAGTGAGTTAGGCCCATTACGCTATCAGAAATCATTATGGAAAATCAAAAGAAAAAAACACGAGGACGGTGCAAATAGCATAGGTTTTTAGCTTAAAACTGGATTGGGCTTCTGGGTGGGGTGCCAATAGCATGGACTGGCTGAGCCCAGGATTACTCACTTAAGTAAAACGACGCGTTTTACTCAAGTCTTTCCCTCCGCTTCTTTGTTCAAATCGTGGCCGTTGGATGGAACGATTAAGTCAATTAGGCTGGACAGATCCTACGGTCGAAGACCATCGTCCCCAAGGGACTTAGGGTTTTCAGTTTTTGCAGCATCCATGCATGAGATTTCAAGCTCTTCGTACTCCCTCGTATGGCCATGAAATTCAAAGATTCCAAGAGCAAAGATGCTCCATCTTTCTCCAAGAATACAATGGAACCGATAGTTTCTTCTGAAGCTCCCTAGAATTCGCAAACAGAAGGCACGAAAACTAGGGTTCCACCATTTTTATCTGTGATCAACCTTACTTAAACTCAACCCTAATGATCCAAACTTGTTCTTTATGCCACCCTCATCATTCTGTGCAATCACATATCCATTAATACTCCCTTCACGGCTTGCTCTTGAAAATTAAAGAAAAGGTGCCCTGCCATGGAACCTCATGGATCTTCCTCTAACTCTCAGAAAACCTTCCTCTAACCTAGCATGTTATCTTCCCACCTAGACTTCTAACAGAATGTACATAATTATGGAGGTATGGTGAAAGTTTCAAACCTGCCAAGTGATGATGGTGGATGATGCTAGAGATGAGTTCAGAGCTTGTAATTGGTGCCAAACACTCCTCTAATGGAGTATTTGTTTCTGTTTGCAATAATCTTGAAGAAGGAGGCTTGTAATGGGAGATTCGAGTCTTGCTTGATTTTGAAGAAAGCTTTGAATAT
>CAWUDS030007142.1:0-13020 GCA_963859935.3 Lathyrus sativus
TCCTTTCTCCCTCACTCATTCACCAATGGATTCACCAACCTGACCAACCCCTTTCTTCATGGTGATTCACTTGTTATATAACAATCCATAGAGGGTTCTAGATTCATCTAGAAAGAGTTAGAATACTATGGAAATTCTCTTGTAGTGATATGTTGGATATCTCATCTCATGCCTTAATGCCTTTTAATTTTGTGTCAAAAACTCCTCACAAGAGATATTGGGAGTGGAAGGAGTGAAAAACAAGCTTAGCCTTGCCTTTGGTGAAGTTTGGTCAAGTTCCTTAATATGCAAGAAACAAAATTACAAAGCAACCCCAATTTTGAGACCTCAAATCAAAATTCTACTTGAACCATTGTTTTTAAAATAATGTTTGGAGTCAAAATGACATATTGGATGACCTATTTTGGATTTGTGGATCTCCCAAACCAATTTCCAACTTGGATCCATTTACTTTATAAGTCATTTTTAGGTCACTTTTACCCAATCTTAAAAATCCTTGCTACAAGCTTTTTCAATAACTCATGACCACTTTTCTAGGCTTAAAATCCCATTTTGAACAACTTTGATGTTTTGAGTTTTTCCATTTGAGGCTTGGAAATAGGAGATATGGCCTTTGCTTGAAATGACCTATAACCACCAAATGACCAAAATACCCCTGTCTTGTTCAAACCATAAGTTGAGTTCTACAAATCCTATCAAGGACTTCTAGTATTCTCTAGAAAGCTAAGAAGATTCTCTTCAACATTCATGTTGACCAAGAGATCATAGGAATCATCCTACTAGGGAAAAAGTTGTCTGCAAGTTGGGTGACTTTCAAGGACCCAGATTCACATACCTCAGCTGACCTGTAATTTGTCAAAACCATAACTTGAGCTCTGCAACTCCTATCAAGGACTTATACCACTAAAATTAAAGCTAAGAACAAGATCTACAACATTCATGTTGTGGGGAAGATGAGATATCAATCACATCTTGAGCTAAAACTGCCTGGAAGATGAGGATCAAATTAGGGTTTTTTCACTGACAATCCTTAGAAACCTTAACTCAAAACTTCTCAAACTCCTCAATCATGATGAGTTGGTCTAGGAATCATCTTTATAACATCTCCATACATCATTCCATGATCTCATGGCCCTTGGATTAGGTCTCAACCTTCCCCAAATATTCAGTTATCTCAGGGTTGACCCAGTCAAAACCCTAATTCTACCATTCATGGTTGAATCTTCTGAATTCTTACATAATGACCTCTCCGAGCTTCATGATGGCTTTCAAGACATCTCATAAACTTTCTCAAAGCTTCAAGTTCATTCTCAAAGTCTCAGAATCATCTGAGGAGCACCCACAGCTCTCAAGCTATGAGGCACACAACTCTGGTTTCAACCAATTCTTCTGAGGATCTCTTGAACTCCCTGATGAAGGTATCAACTTTCAAACACTTCATGGGTGAATAATTGTTGGTCAAATTTTGGGGTGCAACAACGTCCTCTGTTTATTGTGATTTACACAAAGTGATTCTTAGCTTTTCTGCTTCAGACATGTAGATCAAGGTGGGTTCCTCCTTCAATACCATGGGCTCTCGTCGGGGATAGGGCATCTTCAACTCAATAGCCCTTTTTTGGACCCATTGGAGATAGGGTTCCAAGGAAACATAATTAGGCTTTCCTATGTCTTTCTTCCCCTTTTTACGTAAGTGGCTCCAAGCATTCAGAATCTTCTCCTTTAGCTTCTTAATATCTTCCTCTTCCTTGAAGAAAATATTTTCCACATGAACACTGTTGGGTTTCTCCTTGTTGCACCCCAAAATTTGCCCTCACGTTTTCTAAACTTTGACTGACTTTTGCTTCACATTCATTTGCATATCATCTAGGTCGATCATTTCTCGTATATTGTCCATGTTATCAACTGGAATGGGTTTATCGGGATTACAACCGCTTTGTTTGCATTTTAGACGGTTTAGACCGTTTCGACGGATAAGTTTTATTTTGAAATTGGACGGAGTGTTGCATTTCTTCCGAGTGGTTTATTTCGCGTTGATATTTTAGGCACGTTTGTTTTTTCAGTTTTGAGTATTACTTAACTTTTTCATTTTCATTTTGTGACTTATTTTTGACAGTCGTTTGTTAATTTAGGTTTATTTTTGATTAATTAGAATTTTTTATTTATATTTTTTTATATATTAGTTCTTAGAGTTGAAAATAGAATTAGATTGATTAATTAATTAAGATTAATATAGAAATAGATTTAGAATTTTGATTTTGATTTTTATTAGAAATGGATTTAGATTTATCATTTCGAAAATATGATTAGATTATTTAGTTAATTAATTAGTTTAGAATATGATTTTTTTATTAAAATTTGATTAAGAATTTAAAATTAGAATTATTAGTTAAACAAAATTGAATTAGGATAGAATTAGACTTTGATTTAATTAATTAGGATATAATTAGATTTTGATTTATTTAATTAGAATTAAAAATTAGGAAATAGATTAGCTTTTAATTAGAACTAGAATTTAGATTAGAACTTAGATTAAAATTTTAATTAGGATAGGATTAGATTTTTTAATTGATTAATTAGATTAGAAATAGTTAGAATTAAGTTAGAATAGTTAGATTGGGTTTAGTTTAGAATTATTAGAACTAATTAATTAGAAAATTAAATAAGAAAAATAGAAAAAGAAAAAGAAAAAGAATTATGCACAATCTCTGTTGATTGAATGTCTCAACATCTGGTTGAACATCAGATCCTTGAAGTAAACCAAGCATATCAGGGCCTGATACTTGTGCAACCACTAATGAGACAACTTGATCATCAACTAAGGATAATTCATTAAATATTTGAGAATATCTCACATAACAATGAATCTTAAATCCTTATTAGGATCCCTTCTTTCAGAAGCCAATCTTGGATCATGCACTTGTTGAGAAGACCATATAATAAATACTTCACTAATACCAAAAGTATTATTTAGCAAAAGTATCTTTAATATTGAAACATCAAGGATGACACCCTTGACTCAACCTGCATATGAGTGGTGAAAATAAATCACCTTTCACTATCTTCTCTAAGGCAGCCTTCAGCAATCTGCCACAACCATACATCAAACTATATATGGGCTAGTTTTCTCCCAGGGGCATCATAGTTCTTTTATCAGAGAAATATGCATCGGAACCACCAAAAGAAAATGCCCTAAACAAGATGTCTGATCATTCAACAGGCTATAAGACAGAAGTAGCCACTCTTCCTTTGGCATAACATACAACTGGTCATAGAAGCTCCTATACCAGAGGGCACAACAGCAGATACCATCTTCTCTTTAGCTCCATAAGCAGTAGCTCAACCATTCAGCAAGATCATCAAATCAACTACAACTTCTCCTTGTTCAAAACACCAGAAAGTATCTCCCAAGATCTCATCCAGAACAGACAGGATGCCTGCTCTGATACCAATTGAAATTTTGGTATGTAGATATTATATGTCCCAAGAACATTGATCTTTGTTGAGACAAGGACGAGGACAGACCATGACCAATTTAAATTTCTTCAAATTGTCCCAATGTCATGACCAACGTCATGACGTCTGTTGTGACATCTGCATGCTGACAGACCTATTTATCTAACCATTTAAATTGTGCAGAATTATAAATGCAGAAAGATAAATAACATCAGTAATTGTTTACCCAGTTCGGTGCAACATCACCTACATCTGGGGGCTACCAAGCCAGGAAGGAAATCCACTATTAGCAGAATTAATTTAGAGTTAAACCTCCAGTTTACACTCCTCACTTAATTTCTACCCAATGAAATTTCAGCCTAGAGACACTCTAGTACCTGAGTATACCCACTCACTCCCCCTCAATCACACAACAGTGATTTATAATTCACAATTACAAAGACAATATGAAGAGACACTTCATACACACCTTAATCTTGCTTCACAGCTTCGATCAAGGAACTCACACACTCTTGCTTCACAGCTTTGAGTGAGATACAACCTAGAATCTACCTAACCAATGCAATCATCGACCAGACAATTACTTGGATTACAAGTATTCCTAAACAGACTTTACACGTGAAGACTAATCTTCTTCACTCACCAATATGTCTACCACAATGTATCAAAAGATACAGAGGGTGACTTACAAGGACACACAAGGGACTCTCAAATCCTAGACCTTTATTTTACACTCTGGTTTTTTCTAATGTGAGTGCTTACTTTCTTCTGCTTTTGCTCCTCCTTTTATAGTAGTGCAGACTGGGCTTGGGCTGGTCACAAGTAACAAACATTAGTTTTAAAAAGGTAAAACTAATTTCCACAATTCAAGGTGCTGTTAAATTAGGTCATGGCTTTTCATGATATGGTCAGCATTGCCTCGAATCTCTCCTGAGATAACTCAGGAGTCATAACAGGTTTCTTGAAGTATAGCCTAAGTTTCCTCTTGCAATATAATAGAAAACCAACATGCCTGTTGTGCATGCCTGATGTCATACGCTCAATGTCATATGACATCCAGTATGACATTCACTCTTCTGCAGATTTTTCTTTACACCAGACCTGGCTTCACCCAATCTTTTGCAGAATAACATTAGAAACAAGTATATTAAAGTTTCCTAAAAGGTCTTCAAGATCCTTTTATGAATACTAATATAATATGTTCTTGTTCCTAATAAATCTCCTTGACATATTTTCTGATGAGGTATTTTCAACATGGTCTCATCAATTCAAACCAATTCTGTCAAGAGATATACACTAGCAGCTCCTTCTGTTGTTATGCACCAATGTCCTGCTTAAGACACATGACAGCACACCTCACTCACTGCCTGTGAGGAACTTCATCACAACTCAACCTGTTGTGGCCACTGCTAACACATAGCAGCTACTGCTGTACTAGACATTGATGCATGACACTCAGCTCATGCTAGCTCCTTCTGCATCCATGACAACAGTTATGTCATCAGCTCCTGCTAGCTCCTTCTGCATCCATGACATCCATGACAACAGTTCTATCATCAGCTCCTGCTACACCAGTAGCAATGTCATGAGTCATCATCCCTTGCTACACCACTACTCCTGCTGTTTCTCACATATGATAGTAGTTCTGTCATGACAGCAGATGGATGTCGTGATGGATGTCACGACATTCAGCATGACATTCTCATTAAAACACTCCACTGCAGTTCTGTCACCACAGCAGATGGAGATGTTATAATATCCTGCTTAACATCAGTGCAGGATCATGTTTTACCAAAATTTAGCCAATCATAGAACCATGTACAATTCTATATCATAGAACCATGGAACTAACAAGCCATACTTTGTCCATCAACCCTTTGATGATGACATCCCCAACAGGTCTTCTTTCCGTCAATTCCTATTGATGATGTGGTTCTCCAAACAAGTTTTCTTTCCGTCAATTCCTATTGACGATGTGGTTCTTTAGATATGGTTTATCTTTCCGTCGATTCCTATTGACAATGTGTTCTATGGAGATGGCTTTCTTCCTGTCTACCCTTAGACGAGGTGATATTTGGATATGGTATTTCTTTCCGTCGATTCCTATCGACGATGTGATTTCTAGATATAGTTTTCTTTTCGTCAATTCCTATTGACGATGTGGTTCTTTAGATATGGTGTTTCTTTTTGTCAATTCCTATTGACGATGTGATCTTGGAGATGATTTTCTTCCCGTCTACCCTTAGACGAGGTGATATTTGGATATGGTTTTCTTTCCGTCAATTCCTATTGAGGATTTGGCGTTCCTTGGATATGGTGTTTATTTCCATCAATTCCTATTGACGATGTGGTTTTGGGATTCACTGATGTGTTTCCATGGTATGTTTTCCTTCTGACAACGTGTAACCGGGCTCCAATTGCATACATCCCAATCGACTGTAAATTTCTGGGTTCTTTTGTATTCAATCACATTTTACCTTGAATGTTTGAAAGCGATTGCTTTTCATACCTTCAGGTCCAAATTGATTGAATAGGGGCTGTTGTTGCACCCCAAAATTTGCACTCGCGTTTTCTAAACTTTGACTGGCTTTTGCTTCGCATTCATCTGGGTCAATTATTTCTCGCATACTGTCCATGTTATCAGCCGAAATGGGTTTATCGGGATTACAACCGCTTTGTTTGCATTTTAGACGATTTAGACCATTTCGACGGATAAGTTTTATTTTGAAATTGGACGGAGTGTTGCATTTCTTCCGAGTGGTTTATTTCGCGCTGATATTTTAGGCAAGTTTGTTTTATCGGTTTTGAGTATTACTTAACTTTTTCGTTTTCATTTTGTGACTTATTTTTTACAGTCGTTTGTTAATTTAGGTTTATTTTTTATTAATTACAATTTTTTATTTAGCCTTTTTTATATATTAGTTCTTAGAGTTGAAAATATAATTAGATTGATTAATTAATTAAGATTAGTATAGAAATAGATTTAGAATTTTGATTTTTATTAGAAATTAGAAATGGATTTAGATTTATCATTTAGAAAATAAGATTAGATTATTTAGTTAACTAATTAGTTTAGAATATAATTTTTTTATTAAAATTTGATTAAGAATTTAAAATTAGAATTATTAGTTAAACAGAATTGAATTAGGATAGAATTAGACTTTGATTTAATTAATTAGGATATAATTAGATTTTGATTTATTTAATTAGAATTAAAAATTAGGAAATAGATTAGCTTTTAATTAGAACTAGAATTTAGATTAGAACTTAGATTACAATTTTAATTAGGATAGGATTAGATTTTTTTTAAATTGATTAATTGGATTATAAATAGTTAGAATTAAGTTAGAATAGTTAGATTGAGTTTAGTTTAGAATTATTAGAACTAATTAATTAGAAATTAAATAGAAAAAATTAGAAAAAGAAAAATGTAAAAGAAGGACACGTTTTCTTTTAGTATAAAGCAACTGTTCATCTTCTCTGCGAAAGAACTAGCCGCCCATACTGTTCATTATCTTCTCGGATGAGAAAAAACTCCTAGGAGCCGCCGTCGCAGCTCTCCTTCTCTTCACTTAAACCGGCCGCCCCTAGCTCATCTCTTCTCATTTTCCGCCCTTCACCCTTTTCCCTCAAGAATCCCTAAAAGCCAGCTCCACCTTCTTTTTCGCCCTTTATAGCTTCCTCTTCCACCATTTTCATTCTCTTTCAACCTTCCACAAACAAAACTCAGTCAAACAACAACCTTGCTCCAACCTTTCATGTAACCCATTTTTCAGCCCATCTTCTTCCACTTCCAATAGAAAAACCGTAAAACCAACCCAAAAAATGATGAAAAGAGCCCCTCTTTCTGAAAACCAGAGAACAAAAAACCCCTTTCCCAACCTTTTCGTAATCGCCTCCTTCAACAATAACACTTTGAATCCATTCTTTCAACCCAAACCACAACCTTCCAATCACATAAATCCCAAACACAGACCATATTCAGAAATGAAGGAGAGAGATTGACACCGACAAAATGAAGTCCAAACCGTTAAACACAAACTTGATTTCATTTGATTTTGGGATTTGAGACATTGCCCTGTTTCTGATGAGATGTTTAAACCGTGTGGGTTTCAAACCTTGTTGTTGAGTTTTGGTTAAAAAATAATATATTTATCTAATGTTTTGGATGTGGGAATCAATCCCTCTTTGCTCCTCTACTCCCACCGTGCATCATCATAAAGTGGGGTGATGGGCTTCAAGCCCAAATGATCCCCATTTATTCTTTTTTCATACACCATGCCCCCACTCTATCTTTACACCCCCTCTTGTTTTTTATAATATTTTTCTAATTTATTTTTTACAACTATTTTTCTAAATTAATTTTCAAGAGTTGTTAATATATTAGTTTTTAAATTAGTTTTTTAAGAATTTCAAACTTATTTTCTAAATAAATTTTTAGAACCTTTTTTATATTTTTCTAATTTTAGCTTTTAGAGTTTTTTATGAAATTTTTTTTCCTAAAGCTAGATCTTGGTGTTTTATTTATCTTTGAGTTTTATTTTCGTATTATTTCGTTTTGGTAGATGAAGAGACATCTAAGTTATTGTTTGTCAAATTATTGATGAATAACAACAAATCTGAGACCAAAATATTGTTTACATTTTCATTTTCGTTTTTTATTCATTTTTATCTTTTTCGGTCGATGAAGAGACCTCCAAGTTGTAGTTTGTCAAATTATTGACGAATAGCAACAAGTCCGAGAGCAATTTTCTTTACAATTTTTCATTTTTGATTTTTTTAATCTTTCTTTCCGATCTATGACGAGACCTCCATAAATCGTTACTAGTCAAACTATTGATAAATAATGATGGATCCGAGACCACCTTCTCTTTCTCACCTTATTTCTTCTTCATTTCATTTTTTATTTAAATTCTTTCGATCCATGAAGTCTTTCAATTTGTAAGCGCCGTTTTATCGAAGTCGATAACCTTCTCGATTTCAAATCTATGGAAAATGACCATTTGGGTTATTTTCTTTACTTCGGGATCGTGATAGGCTACCTTTGATTAATCGACATAATGTTTGCGATTACGACGAGATCCCGCCTTTCTTTTGTCCGTGCGACACGATTAAATCGGAGAATGATCCTCAATATCATTTCCCTATCTTGTCTTTAACACGAATATCTATTTACGCGACCTCATATAGTTTGACTTTCATCATAAGTCGAGCCACGACGGTTTAGCGTTACATTCTGTCCCGATTCAATTCACTAACAAACTAACCACTAACTTTACTTTCTGTCATATATACACTGCTTTATTTTTCAGTCAATATTATCCTGTCCATATACTTGTCAATATTCCTCTTGATATATTCTTGTACATATTGTTATATTCTGTATATTATCCATATCTTGTATATATTCAAATTCTTCATCTTATTCACATTCTTTCAAAACACCTAATAAATATCGAAACCATAAAACCCTAAATTGGTGGACTGTTGTTTGTTTGTCCGAGTGACGAACCTTTGGACATTTTCAGGAACCCAAGCATGGAGTTGTGCCCGAGTTTCGCTCAAAGGCGTAGCTTAGGACACATTACACACACACGAATTTCTCTTGGGCTACCTGACAATGAGACCTTTTATTTCGTGCAATCCCGTGTAATTTGCATGTACCCCTTTCGCATTTCCGATGTATGTGTTTCGTATTTATTTGACTGTGGCTTATCATCTAGGAGCACCCCCAGGGACTAGAATATTCGTTTTCAAACTAATTCTTGATTTGTCATCGAGCCATTTTTAAACTCACTTCTATTTCACCACGCTTTTGCATGCAAGTACAAGTCAAACCCTTGATCCAACGTCAAGCAGATTTTATCAAACCAACTTTCAAACCAATTCACCACTTCTTCTTTTCAAAACTTTTCTCTTAAAACCTTGGTCTCATATCAAGTGCATTTTTCAAACTCTTTTCTCAATAAAAATTGAATGATTGTGGAGTGGTTAGGCGTAGGCCTTCTCCTATCCCGAGTGCTTGACATTACTTTTAGGGTTCACTGTCGCAAAGTACTTACCATTCAAGATCAAAAACATTTTTAATAAGAGAATGAAGTTCTATTTGTATTGAACTAAAGAGAGAGGATTGAGTGTATACTTCTTCCTCTCCGAGTATCAAGATACTCACTATAGAGTGTGTGGTCTCGATACTCGTCTTTCAATATGAAGACAAGACTATATTCGCCACACCTTTTTCACAATAAATCTTTGAGATAAAGAATTGGGTACTAATCGCAAGGGGTTATTATCTAATGACATATTTCACCTCTAAAAACAACTTCCACAAATCAAACGCAACATCTTGCCTCGATGGCAAAAATTAATCTTTTCAAAAAGGATATGTTACGTCCGTTCTACCGCAAACAGGTAATGCCTAAGTCTCCAACGAGCGAGCAACAATACACCTAACTGCTAGAATGTGCATGATGACATCATCCACAAAGACACCGGTTAACAGTTATCACGAACTACGTTGCTCTGATTTCTCATACTAGATGGGAATACGTAGGCACAAGACGGCGATGTCTTGGCGAGCACCCTTTTTTTCCTTTACCCGTAGTAGGTCGAACTACGGCTGCTTTGATTCTTTACTTATTTTAAGTAAAGATACGTAGGCACAAGGGCCACAATCCTTGCTGAGCACACTCTTCTATCTTCTTTTTATCCGTAGTTTCCCGAACTACGTTGACTCTGACTTTTTCAAATCTGTTGAGAATACGTAGGCATAGGACCGCGAAGTTCTACCGAGTCTCTCTTTTCCCCTTTACCTCTCATATCTCTGTTTCTTTCTTTTCTCTTTATCCCGTGGAACACTCCTTATAGCAATAATATTAAGCAGATATTTTCACACATAGACAAACAAATGGTTCCCATAGAGTATGATGGATGCGAGGGGTGCTAATACCTTCCCTTCGCATAACCGGCTTCCAAACCCATTCTTTTGGTTGTGAGACCATCTTATCCATTCTTTTCTTAGGGTTTTCTAGATTTTTTCCCTTCCCCTCACGGGATAAATAAAGTTTGATGGCGACTCTTCTGTCTTTCATTCAGGCCTCTCCGTCGTTGCGATTTTTTTTCGCGTAGCGACACTCCTTCAAAGAATATCCTAACTGTCGACGAGCAAGGATTGGGCTATAGCTAATCCCTCCTTTAGTAACAAGAAGAGTTACATTACCAAAATCTCTACAACTATCAATAATCGTCACACCATCATAGACACGATTGTACCAATCAATGTTAGAGTGAGTGAGAGCCATGATCTTCTGTGACCACCGACCTTTCTTAAGATCCCAAAAAGAGTTAGCCTTAGGCAAGTGTGAAATAAACCACTGGTATAATAAATTAACACAACAAGTGATCATCCCTCCATTGTGGGAATTCCTCATATGAACAGAATGATAGGCATCCACTAGCAAAGTAGGCACAGGGTTCTTCTTCAAGAAGATTTTGATGGAATTGAGGTCCACAAAGTTCTCAAAGCTAGGGAACAAAAAGATACCATAAATGAGCAAGGCAAGGATATCCTTGAATGTGTCCATGCTCAAATGATCAGCGTAGTACTAAGCTTTCCCAACCAAAAACTCTGCAGTCAAGCCAAAAACTCCTCCTTTTGTAGTCATATTATTCTGAATGTCAACCAATACCAAATGCGTAGCCTTAGCAATATCCTTCTCCTTAGGGTCTTCCTCTAGAATAGGAAAAGGAGACTCATCAAGAATTGAAAAGCCAACTAGGTAAGAATATTCTTCCACTGTAGGTATGAGCTGATAGTCAGGAAAAGTGAAACAATGGTAGACTAGATCATAGAACTGTAGTAGAGTGGAGAGAAGTCTGTTGCGGTGAGAATCAGATATCAAGCTATTGAATTAACTTGAATCTTTAATTCATTGAATTCACAACCGGACTTTAATTTATCCAAAGGAAAGGTCTAAAGAAAGAAAGAACCTTTTGCGCAATGTAACAACAACGCTAAGAGATTCGGGGATCGGGGGTTGGTTATTGATAACACAAAATCATATAGATATTTTCATGCCTAATTCGACTAAAAGCTAACCGTTTTCGATCCGATTTCGGGTTATTTCCATGTATTTGTCTGATGTTTTTGCAGGTATTCAACGATCACGTCTAAACAAGGCAACATGAAGAAAAGAAGCAATCCCAGATGAAATATGGACGAAAAAGGAGTGAAAACACAATGAAAAGCGCAGCAGACAGTTTTTGCTGATGTGACGACCGTCACAGATGCATGACGACCGTCACACGGGTGACGACCGTCACACCTTGTGACGACCGTCATGCAGGCAAAAACGCCCCACTCAGATTACACGTCAAAAGAGCAGTTCCAATTCCCATTAAATGGTCCACTACTCCCTAAATTATCTGCCTCAAGGTCCATCATCCTCAGAGGTAACCGTTGGAATTCCACTTCTATAAAAAGGGGAAGCAGGGGACTTCAAAAAGGGAGCTGCATTCATACCACGAAGTGCTGCCAAATTTTATTTCCAGAGCAAATTTATTTTCAGTTATTATTTGTATCCATTTCTCCAGTTTCATTTGTATCCCTTTCCTTATTTCCCTTTCCGTTCTACTCATTCCCATTTCTGCCCTTCTGTAATTGTTACTGCACTGTACGATCGAATTGGAACTAAAGACAGAATCCTGCCAACATCTGTGGAGGATCTGCCCCAAGGCCAATTGGCATTATTTACAGGTTTTCATTTTGATCGACTTCTATTTTATCATAATGCAATTTATTATTTATTATTATTATTTATGTTTTGCTTTTCCAAATTCCATGTCTAGCTAAACTTAGGTAATCGATATGTAGTAATAATTCGAATGGGATTTGATAACTCTTGTTTGAAAACTTTCTTTTCACAAAAATAACTTATGGTCTAAGTGTTTAAAATTGATTTACGAAATAAACTTCGTCGCGAAAGCGAGAACTTGTTTTAAAGTAGTTTTGCCACGAAAGTGGGAAATTAATTAAGATACGAACCAACAAGCGAAAGCTGCGGTAAGGTCAGATAGTAAACACTAGGCATTTGTTTTAATAACAGCGAAAGCACTTTAAAACGAATTAGAACTTAGAGATTTCCAAAAAGTAATTTTAACCACGAACGGAACACGAAAGTGTACGTTAGGCCCTTAGGATTATGATTAGCGTCAATAACCATCGTGAGACGAGAGTCTTCAAATCTCCACTTTCTGCTTAAATGAACTGTGAAAACTATTTCATACACCAGTGACTTATCAAATCCCTGAAGAACATAATTACTACGTATCGATTCAATTAATTAAAATCTAAATAGTAATCTTAGTTTCCCCTTTTAGTGACAATCTTATTCCCTTAGAAGATATTCTACCTAGCTAAACATAGTAACCCCCGAGAACACTAGTTTGATTACGAGTCCCTGTGGGATCGATATCTTTTATTACTACGCGATAGACTGTGCACTTGCAGTTAGTTGTATTAGACATAGAAAGTCGCGACCAAGTTTTTGGCGCCGTTGCCGGGGACCC
>CAWUDS030007143.1:0-26051 GCA_963859935.3 Lathyrus sativus
TCATCAGTCCCTGGGTTCAAGTTGGTTGGCAAGCTTATAGCCAGCTGGCTCAAGATCAGGGTTTATTTTCTCATCGTGGGTAGAAGATCAGGTTATCAGGGATGGTGGCATGGTTTCGAGTCAAGCGTGGTTCTTTAGTCACAATCATTATCAGAGGGAAGTTCGACCCTAACCATGGTCAAACCATCAAGGAATTTCTTTAGTTTAAAGTCATTGTAACATTGGTTATTTTCATAGTGGTGTGTACCCAAAGTTCAAGTTTCCATGTATGGAAGTTATCAGGTTATCGAGCATTGGTTCTTGAAAAGTTGGTTCAAAAGTCAGGATCATCGTGATTATAGGTTCAGTGGTGACTCATCTGTGGGGTTTATGTTCCTCAATGTGGACTTTAATAATCAATGCAAGGTCTCAAATCGAATTCAAATGGTTGTTATGAGTTGTTCATAGTAGTTGGGCTCATTTAATATCAGAGATTTGCTAAGAAAGGAAAAATTAAGTTTGGGTTGAAAGCGAAGGCTTCATGGATGTGTTGTTCATATTTCTAACCAAGTTCATTTCCATCCATCTACTTGGTCACTTTTGTTAATCATTTCTTTTTTTCATTTTATTCATTCAATTCCAATATCCATTTCTATATTTTATCTAATTTCTATTTCAAATATCCATCTCTAATAAATAACCATATGTCATTTTCATAATCCATTTCTAAACATATTCAAAACTTCAAAATCCAAGTCAAAAGTCCATCCTATCCATATCCACATTTATATCCAATTTTAATCCATATCCATTTACTAACCCAACTCATCCATCCATATCAAGTCCTTGTTAATCCCATTTTCAATTATCCATTCGAAATTCCTTCATAATCCCTTAAATTTCTCAACTCTCTTTCCTTTGTTTTTTATTTCTTCTTACATTTATTATTATTTATTCCAATTTCTTGTATCATCCACATCATTCAATTTATAATCCAAATATTTCTTAAATTTCTTTCACAAAGCATAGGCCCACTTTGAAGCCCACTTTGGTTCTATCACAACATTCCAAACAAAAACGGGGGGTACAATTTTTTTTGTACTATCACTATATTGTGCCAATGCCAACCACTCTTTCCCGTTTTGCTAAATAGCCTGAAACCAACACCAAACGCTGCTTCAAAACTTGTAGCTCTTTGCACAACAAACTTGTACCATCCACCAAGCCACGTCAGACAGAAACCTGCAAAAGACAACCTACCACAGCAACAACAGGACAAGAGAATTGTACCCTAAAACTCCATCAAGAAGTTTTGATGAATTTAAAAATAAGAGGGGAGAGAAAATAAAAAGCAACAGAATAAAAAAAAAAAGAAAAAACAAACGAATCAACTCTTTTCTGTTCATACCCTCAGCTCAAATACCTTCATTCTCACTCCAAAAACCAAACGACAACCATTGTTCCACGGCCTAGACATATTCAAAATTTCTTTCAAAAATTCATATAAAATATAGCCTTTCACGATTTCCAACTGAAAACGTGATTTTGATTCGCACTCGAATTCACTCATCAATACTTGCTGACGTGATCGCAATAACTGCTTATTCAAACGTGATTTCCTGCAAACATGGTTTCCATTAATCTCTTCTCCAAACACAACTTCCATAGCCACTTCTTGCAATGTGGTTTCTGATAAACGCGATTTTTTCCGTAACTATTCACTCCAACCTCCCTCGCAGCGGTCACCAGCCACACATCCCTCAAGCTTCCAACACAACCTCTTTAACCTCAATCACCTCTATATTGTTCACCCCTCTAACATATTCCTCGCTGCTAAACACTCTCCAAAAGCCACGAACAACCACCACTATTACCTTACCTCAATAACACAAAGCAAAATTGAAAACGAAATGAGGAAGGAGAATAAGCGAGTTTGAGTCGTTGAAACAGATTTGACGTCCTGGGAGATTTTCCTTTGCTTCTGACGAGACACGACGTCCTTCCGGAGACGTAGCGACACCTCCAGAGAAAAACACCACGCAAACCGACCACCAATCACCATCCTCCGACAACAACCCACTGTGATGAATGAGGATTCAGAAAGAGATTACTGAGAATCGGTCGATTTTCGCAGGACAGCAAATTGAAGAACAATTTGAGGAAGGGATTTTGGACAAAGATTCGTACATCACTGTGAGTTGTGATTCTTCTGTTTTAACTGTGTTTCTGTCTGCCGTTGGTTTGCCTCTTTTAGGATTAGGTTAATCACTTTTGGGTTACATTGGTTTGAACCTATTCTTCTTTTTACATCAGCACGTGTACCTGCCAACGTCAGTGTACGCCTCCCCCTTTTTATTTAACTTTTGATTAGGGTTATTTAGATTTAACTTAGATTTTAATATATTTAGTTTAGAAATTAGATTAGGATTTAATTAGATTTTTATTTAGTTTATTCTTAATTAATTAATATTAGTTCTTTTTTAGATTAATTTTAAGTAGATTAGAAGCTAATTAATTTTCATTCACTTAGGATTTAGAATTATATTAGATTTTTTTTTTATTTTATTTTAATTTAGTTTTAATTTAGACTTTAATTAAATTATTTAGAATTAGATTAGTTTTTCTCGATTAACTTTAGAATTAGTTTAATCCTAGAATTTTATTTAGAATTATATAGAATTTAATTTAGGATTATCTTTTGATTAGGACTTATTAATTAACCTTAGTTTTAATTTTAGTTTAGATTAAATTTCAATTAGATTTTAACTTTGAAATTTATTTAATTCAATTAACAATAGGATTATATCTTAATTTGATTAACTCTTTCAATTTTTATTTTAATTCTCGAGTGCGTTTGTAAATATACTTCTATGTACTTTTCAATAAATTTTAATGTGTGTTTAATATTTGGTGTTGTCTGTGATTGTGATACTTCCTGTTTACTTGTCGTTTACCCCCATGTATTCACATGATCCCTTAGGATTCCTAGATCGACTTAATTTTTGATTAAGTTAGAGGTAGGAGAGACATTAGGCTTTCAATCCAAGCATGACAACATTAGATAGGTTTCCCTCCTAATCCTGACCTTAGGGTCACATTGCATGATAACAGTTAGGTTACAATTCCCCCAAGACCTTCGGTGCGTCTTCTCTTTTCTCATCTCAGTTTTCTTCAAGACAACTTAATTAAGAACGGCAAGGCGTCGCACGCTACAAGCCTTAAGCACATTGGGAATGATGAGTGGGGTGGGTTCTCCTTGTTTGTCTAGAGTGTTTAGTGTATGCCCTATGGGCGATATGGAACGCGCTCGCTCCCGTGTCATAGTCTTTAGTGTGATGTGAGTCTCAAACTAACTCAATCCGTTTCTCTAAACTCAAAAATCAAACTCACACCTTTTATCCTTCGGATGGTTCTTCAAACTCATTTTCAGAAAAAGAGTACGTTATTTTTCCGTTCTACAGCAAACAGGCATCGTTCTTAACTGCTAGAATGGAAGCTTAACGTCACTCATAAAAAACACTTAACCAACCAGTTGGTTCTAGTTTACCCGAACTACGTTTGCTATGATTTCTCATACCAGATGAGGATACGTAGGCACAAGACGGTGATGTCTTAGTGAGCAGCCTCCCCCCATCACCCGTAGTTTTCTGAACTACGTTGACTCTGACTTTCCCATTGCACGAGGGAATACATAGGCATAGGGCGGAGATGTCCTATCGAGTCTGTTCTTTCCTTTCACACCCGTTTAGCAGTAGCTTTTAGATAAATTTCACCTCATATATTAGACAACAAGTGTGGATCCTGTTGAGTACAACGAACGTGAGGAGTGCTCATTGTAACACCCTTTTCTACCCCACGATTAAAAGGGCATATTTAATTCACATATATCAGAGTAAATTATTAAATTCAATAAAAGCCACCACAAAAGGGCGTACATTTCCCAATAAATCAAAATAGTTCAAGGCTCCGTAAACAACGAGTTTTTCCCAATTAAACATCTAAAATTTTCACAAAGGTAGCGAAACTCAAAGGCATAATCCAAGGGTTTCCTTATACGGAAAGATAATCAAAATAACTCAAATAAAACATAGTTTAATCTCAAAGACCCCAACCCGATGTTACACTATCAGAGCAAGACCCTCTAAGCTAACCAAAAGGCTAACAACTCAAAAACTTCAAAAGTCCTCAATGGCATCCACAACTAAACATGGTCATCTGCACGTTACCTCACGTGGAGGCAACATTCAAGCAGGTGTAGGGTGAGTAAAATGATTCATACATAATCAATGTAGAAAATCAACATATAAAATAACGTCATTTTCATATTCAACATCATCATATTCGTCAATATGCATCAAAGGCCCACAACATCGCAAGTTTACTCACAATCATCTCATAAATGCAAATGCAACAAGACTCAATGCATGTGGTACCAATCATCACAGCTCGATGGACACTGGGCCATCAACCCTCCATAGATCCCCATCAATAGGATCGATTCTACTTAAGGAATTGGAGCACATCAAAATACTCTCACATCCACACAATGGAATTGAAGCCAAAGTAATCGAGGTCCTGAACCGAAATCCCGAATACACATGAATGCATGATGCACACGTCAATAATCATCCTCATAATAACAACATAGGTGCATCATCATTCATCACAATCATCATCATCACTATCATCATCATATCTCATGTCTTCATAGAATTCATCAAAATCATGGTAATATCATCATATTTCATCATAGAAATCGTCATGTAATCGTGTATACATCACATAGAATTCACAGTCCATACTCATGTTAATTCGTCAAAGAAATCACATAATCAAAACATCAAGGCATCACTACACAACATCTACATTCGCGAAACTCTGCTACGTTCGCTAGGCGAGTCTGGGGCGAGTTTCTTTGTTGTGCGAAGGATTCTTCGCTAGGAAAGTCTAGGACTAAATCGTTCGTTGTGTGAAGCATTCTTCGCTATGGCGAACAACGCGATGACAACAAACTCTGCTTACGCACCAGAAACCTAAAATCAACCAAAAAGCCACACGATTCACTTCCCCAATGCCCCCTAAAACATCCTTAAATCAACCCTAGGATCTTACGACGATAAAGGCATAAAACCTACGATTCATTAGGCCAATCCCGTATCATATTCACGCCCTAAATCACAAATTTCCCTACAATCACCCATATTTCATTAAAATTACTCACCATCTAATATTCCTATCCCTCCAGGGTTAGATAAATGTCAAATCATAGTTTTTCCCCGCGAAGGCCTAACTTTCCTTTAACCCAAATAAATCCCTACGGTTAAAATCTCAATAATAGATTTAGGCCACGAAGGTCCAAATTCCCTTTTTCTCATATCCGCCCTCAAAACTCTTAACCCTTAAATCGGACCTCGCATACATTGAATTTACACATTGAAAATCATGAAGGCAATACTCCCCATACCTTAATTGTCGACTCAAAGCCTTCTCAAATCTTTCAAGGAACCTTTCGAAGCTTTTGCCTCCAATCTTCCTCCTCAGAGCTCTGGCTCAATTCTTTTCACGTTCTAGACAAATGAATCTTAATCCCTTCATAATTTCCTTTTTGTTAAATCCAGTCTTGGACCTCACAATTGGGCTTTTCCCATATTACCCTCACTAACTCCTCTCCATTGTCCAATTTGCCCTTATTTCACTTATATTTATTTTAATTAATAATAATACAAATATATTCATATTATAAAACTATTAATTAAATAAATAACCCCAAAAAAGCATAATTCTTCAATAACTCCACAAAACCACCAAAAATCACCGAAATGCAAATATTCTTATTTAAATAAATTAAATAAATATTCCAATTAAAATTTGGGGTGTGTTACACTCATACCTTCCCCTTGCATAACCGGCTCCCGAACCCAAGATTTGGTTACGATGACCTTGTCTTTTCCCGTTCTTTTACGTTTTCTTTGATTGTTCCATTTACCTCTCTTTAGGATAAATAACGTTTGGTGTCGACTCTTCTGTTTATTTCGCCGGCCCATTTTCGCAGTTGCGACAAGCTGGCGACTCTACTGGGGAATTTATTTCCCTATGTGAGTCGATCCTAGCGTTTTGTTTGCTTTATATTTTTGGGTGTGTATATTTGTGTGTATGTATGTTGTATTTTTGTATATTATTGCATTTATATTTTATTTTCTACACTTTATCATTATTATCATATTGTTGTTATGTTGTTGGGTGGGGTGTTCCACTTAGAGATAAGCCCAATACCCAGGCTTGAGTACACACCTAGTATTAGTGTGGAGGAGTAGTGCGGATTGCATGTTTGGCATGCACGAGCCCTCATGAAATTCGCGTTCAGACGAGATTTTCTTTGAAGACATCCATCTATCCTGTGTGTTTTAGACAGTTGAGGGGGTGTTGGATCTGAAAACTAACGACTCTGGAGACCGTTCATTGGGAAGTCAGTTGAGACCTCCTATGATTGACCATGATGCCAAACCAGAAATGGGGTGATCGTATCATCTTTTCTCAACCTGGAGAGTCCGTGATACTGACGTCCTGCATAGGATGCCATACCTTTTTTTCGGAGACTAGGTCCTACTGTGAGTGGGAAGGGTTTTGCAGGAAACTTGACTTTCAACCGACCCGGTTTTCGGTCAAAGCATATTTCTGGTCCTAAGTGCTCTGGTATTATGGGTTTCTTATTAGAGTGAAGTTCTGGCTCAACTCAATCAACAGCACAACAGTTTTTGATGTCTTGATCCCATGTTTGCATTTGCATTTTCATTTTGCATATTAATATTTGCATGTATGTGTGATCTCAGTTTCTCGTTTTCCCTTTGATTCTGGTAATCTGATCTGCTATCAACATGGAGCCTGAATTGAAGAAGACTATCACCTACCAAGTTCCCGCTGCCCAGATTTAAGACCTTTATTTGGTCTTATTTCCATGGTTGGTTTTGGTGTCATGGAGGATTTCAAAAAAGACTATGGGAAGATTCTGAGTTTCGTCCATAAAATCTCAAGTTACAAACAAGGAGCTATGCACACTCTACTACAATTCTACGACCCTCAGTTGCATTGTTTCACTTTCCCTGATTATGTCCTAGTTCCTACTTTGGAGGAGTTTGCTTTTCTGATGGGAGTTCCATTCTTAGAAGAAATTCCTTTCTTTCATTCCAAGGAGGAACCTGACCTGGCGAAGTTAGCCAACGCTCTTTATTTGAGCAAATCTGAATTAGAAGGTAATGTAGCCTGTAGAAATGGAGCTTCTGGTTTTCCTTTGTCTTTCTTGGTGGGTAAGGCTCAATATTTGCTAAGGAAGGTTGTTGGGTAGTCTTCAATTCTATTCTAGCATTGTGCATATATGGTATAGTCTTGTTTCCCAACATACCAGACTTTGTTGATATGGACGCTTTTCGCATCTTTGCTTCCAAGAATCTTGTACCTACTCTTTTGGGAGATTTATATCATTAAGTGCATTACAAAAATGAAAAGAGGAGAGGGAATAATGTTTCTTGTTGTGCACCACTCCTCTACAAGTAGTTTATGGATCATCTTCCTCGCATCAGAGCTTTTGTTGATACAAGGGATACGTCTGAATGGTCAGAAAGGCTTATGGATTTTACATCTAAGAATATTGTCTGGTTTAATCGAGATCTTCTCGGCATGGAGATCATCTTTAGCTATGGGATCTTTCCTAATGTACCTCTGATAGGAAGAAGAGGTGGAATTAACTACAACTCTTCTTTTGCTAACAGACAGTTTGGTTATGCTTTGAAGGGGCCCCTGAAGGAGGAGGAAATACAAGAATCTCTGTATTTCACAGGTGCAGCTAATTTTGATACTTTGGCTAGGATAAAGGAAGCCTGGGGAAAAGCTCATAGAAGAGGAAAACTTTCTTTAGGTAAGGGAAACTGCAGAGCTTATGGCCCTTATTTGGATTGGATCCAGGAGAAGGTGGAAATAATGTTGCTACCTTTCCCTGTCTGAGAACCTCTATATCCTTTACTTGTTGAAAGCCTACAATAGTTGATATTCAAAGATACAATAAGTTGTGGGCCAAAAAAGAATAATTACGCGAGAATAAAGAATTGAAAAAAGAAGTTAGTCAGTTAAAAAGTGACAAGAACGAAGCAGTTTACTTAGCAAAGACAAAGACAAAAGTTTTAGCTAAGGTAGAAAAGGAGCTAGCTGAAGAGATTCAAGTATGGGTACGAGTCGGTCAGGATTTAAAGAGCACTAATAGTATCCTTAGGCATAAGAAGAAAGAGTTGGATAAGGCGTACCTGGAGATATCTAAGTTCAATGATCAATGGAACGCTGCATTAACTGCTAACAAAGGAAGGGAATATGAGCTTCATAGACAAATTGACAGATTGAAGACACAACTCAAAATCAAGGATAGAGAAGTTTCAATGGAATCATCCCGCCGATACATAAGCGATCGAAAGTTACGAGAAACCCTGTCAGCATTAGAGGAGTTCAAGATAAGAGCAGAATTGAAGAAACTGAGACTCGAAGATGCCTTCGGAGAGGGTGTTTGGGAAGATTATGCTCAAAGCTTGAAAGATGTTATCTGCAGAAGAGACCTGCTCATACATGAATTAATTGTAAGGCCTGAGCATCCGGACACAAAGGAGCTGCTAAAGGAAGTTTAGACTCATTATAGTGGCTGAAGAGATTTATTTGATACAGTATTCCTTTAGTTTTTCTTATTTTTTGTTCTTATCTTGTATTATGGCCATCACCAGACTTGTTGGATGGGGTCGTAGGATTACTTGCAGTTGTATCTCTTGACGTTGTTTTGTGTACGCTAACTTCATTCTCATTTTATTTATGAGAAGATTTGTGATTCTACCTTTTGTTCTCCTGTTTTGTTATTTGTTCATGGAACTAGAATCAAGGGGAAGATCTCCCTGAATCATACATACATGCTTGCATTTTGCATTATCATTCTCATTTGCATAGCAGATGTTCTTAGGGCCTTCAATCTTATCTCTGCTTGGTTTTCTTCACTAGATAACAGGATAGCAGATCCAGTTTTCCATAGATATCCTACAAGAGGGAATCAACAGAGAGTCATGGACTAAGTACAACAAGAGTTGCAGGACTTTAGAGACAGGATGACGTAATTCATGGAGATGATGCAAGGGGTAGCCAACAGGCAGGAACAATTGAGAACTTTGGTTCAACCACTGATAGCACGGGTGGATGCCAGTGGTGTTCTACATGAAGGAACTACTGTTATTCATCCTCCAGTTGATGGTAGCATTCCCCAAGCCAACGTTGTTCCAATGGTTGTTAACCCTCTGGGCGGAGGTCATCAAGGAAGAGTTCATATAGCTGGTGCTGGAGGCGGTGTGGGTGCTGCACACGGAGCTGCAGGTCCCCACTGGAAAGAATATGATCAGGAAAATGTATTTTCAATGAGAGACTTGGATATGGGTCTCCCCACAAAAGCCGACAAAAGATTCGAGCTTCTTGAAGAGAAAATGAAAAGCCTCGAGAACCAAAATTCTTTGGGACTCGATATGTCGAATATGGGACTGGTGCCAGGGGTCAAGATTCCCCCTAAGTATAAAGTACTAAATTTTGACAAGTACAAAGGGACTACTTGTCCTAGAGTACACCTTAGGGCTTACTTTCGGAAGATGTCAGCATATTCGGATGACGAGAAACTTTTAATGCATTTCTTTCAGGACAGTCTGTCGGGTCCTTCTTTGGAATGGTATATGGGTATGGAAGGGACACATATAAGGAGCTGGAGAGATTTGGGAGAAGCCTTTGTGCGTCACTACCAGTACAATAGTGACTTGGCGCCTAATATGGTGCAATTGCAGAATTTGTCACAAAGAAATAACGAGGGATTCAAGGAGTACACCCTGAGGTGGCGAGAGTTAGCGGCCAGAGTTCAGCCCCCAATGGTGGAACGTGAATTAATTGACATGTTCATTGAAACCTTGCCAGGAACATACTATGAGAAATTGATTGGGTGCATGTCTGGGAGCTTTTCAGACTTAGTAATGGCAGGGGAAAGAGTGGAGAATGGAATAAAGACAGGGAAAATACAAAGTGGAGAGGGGACTTCGTCAGGAGGAATGAGGAAAGAATATGGGAACCCAGAGAAAAGGGAAGGGGACATGAATGTTGTATCAGGCTACAGAGGCGGAGACCGAGTGCAACGTCAGTATCAACCTCAGCATCAACATCAATAACAAGTTGCTAGTATAGCTATTCTGGCTATACAACAACAACCGACTATCGCGCCTCACTGTTACCAAGATAGAGGAAGGATGGCCAACAGGCAGTTCGACACACCTCCCATGCCTTACTCTCAGCTATTGCAACATTTGTTACAGTTTCAACTTATTCATAAGAGTACTTTGGCGCCACTCACTAGTACGCCTTCACCAGGTTATGACGCAAACGCTAGGTGTGATTTCCATTCCGGTGCTCCGAATCATAATATTGATAACTGCAAAGCTTTTAAGCGAAAATTACAGGATCTGCTTGATTCCAAAGTAATCAATTTCAAAAATGAAACCCTGAATGTGAATCAGAAACCTATGTCGAACCATGGGGTGTCCAGAACTAATGTTGTCATTGAGGGAGAGAGGTTAAACTTGATAACTAATATTGCGGAATTGAAGACACCTTTGAGCTATGTGAAAGACAGATTGCTAAAGGGTGGTGTTTATCCAGGATGTTTAGAAGGCTATGCAAAATGTGGTATGCATCCAGAGGGCTATGTTGCTTTGAGAAGTCATATTCAAAGTTTGATCGACAAAGGCAGTTTACAATTTGACAGGATTGTGGGAGAAGATGAACGGAAGGAGGTCAATAATGAGCAGGATGAAATTTCAACGATTTTGATCCCATACCGGACGATTAACATTTTAGCACCCCCGAGGACAACTCCTGTTATTATCACTACGCCAGGACCGGTACCCTATGAGAGCACCAAGGCCATTCCTTGGAACTATGGGGTGGAGGTGTTCTGCAATGGGCACAAACAAGAGCTGGTGGAGACATCATTTGGAGGAACTTCTGTTGACAATATTGTTGGATCAGGGGGAATAACCAGGAGTGGCCGAGTTTTCTCTCCACCTGAAACTAATGCTGGAAAGAATGACAAAGGTAAAGGTAAAGTTGCGGTAGAAGGACACGGTCAACAACAAGGGGAGAAAGATTCTTTGACTAAAGATGCTGAAGAATTCATGAGACTTATTCGTAAAAGTGATTACAAGATCGTAGATCACTTGCATCAGACACCTTCTAAAATATCTATCCTATCATTGTTGTTATGCTCAGGGGCATACAGAAACGCTCTGTTGAGGATCTTGAATATGGCGTTTTTACCATAGGAGATTTATATTAATCAACTGGAAGGAGTGGTAGCTCACGTCAATGCTGGTAATGGTTTGGGTTTTACTGATTCAGATCTAACTCCTGCTCGTAGAAACCACAACCACGCTCTGCACATATCCATAGAGTGTAGGGGAGTTGTTCCATCCCATGTGCTAGTTGATACAGGACCTTCGCTCAATATGTTACCAAAGAAAGTGCTAATGAAGCTAGACACTCAAGCCTTGATTTGCACTCCAAGTGATCTAGTAGTAAGGGCATTTGATGGAACCAGGAGTTCAGTATTTGGTAAAGTCATGTTGCTAATTCAAGTGGGTCCAGAGATCTTCGATGTAGTCTTCTATATCATGGACATCCAACCTGCTTATAGTTGTTTGCTCGGTCGGCCTTAGGTACACTCTGTTGGGGCAGTCACCTCGACTTTGCACCAGAAATGGAAGTATATGGTGGAGGGGAAGATTGTTACTGTCTGTGGAGAGGAGGATATTATGATCAGTTATCTATCATCTTTCAAGTATGTGGAAGTGGATGGTGAGATTCATGAGACGCTTTATCAAGCTTTTGAAGTTGTGCAGACTCAGAGGAAGCCTCCTGTAGAAGCTAAAGATCCAGAGGTCTCGATGTAGTCATTCAAGGAAGCCCATGCTATAGCGGAATCTGGATCTTCTTAGAAATGGGGCCAAGTACTCGATGTTCCTGCTAAAAATGACAAGTTCGGTCTGGGGTATAGCCCATCTTCTTCAAGGGATTCTTGTAAGTACAGAGGACCTGTTCAGTTTACCAGCGGTGGGGTTATTTTTGATAGGATCAATGCTATTGATGATGACAAAGGAGACAGTGATTGCGATATGGATGCTTGGATCCATCCATGTGTCCCCGTACAAAAACTTTGCAATTAGACTATGATGGAAATCGTCCAAGTTACATCAGAAGAGTAATTTTCACTTGTTTTTTATTATGTCTGGTCCTACGTTCTGCCCAAGACGTAATGGCTTTTCCTTGTAGGGCCCCTCTATTTATTTTCAAACTTTTATCATGAATGAAAAATGTCCTTTTTGCATTCAAATATTTTGATCCTTGTTTTTCTTTTCTTATATTTTTAACCAAAAAAAAAAAGAAAAATGGCAATGTGTTTGTGTCTGTTTGCATATCATAATAAGCATAAAACATCAATCCTCCAGGTTTCATATCTCAGATACCATCGATTCAGATTTGGCTATGGTTCGATATGACTTCGACAATCCTATTTATCAAGCCGAAGAAGAGACTGATGAAGATTGTGACCTACTTGAAGAACTGGCTAGACTTTTGAAACAAGAGGAAAGGGTTATTTTGCCTCATCAGGAGGACATTGAATTCGTCAATCTGGGCACCGAAGACGACAAGAAAGAAGTCAGAGTCGAGGCTGCATTGGAAGACGATGTCAAGGGAAGATTGGTAGAAATGCTTCGTGAGTACAAAGATGTCTTCGCTTGACCGTATGAGGACATGCCAGGGTTGGATACTGATATAGTGATGCACCGTCTACCTCTTCGAGAAGAATGTCCACATGTGAAGCAAAAGTTGAGGAGAACCAGGTCTGATATGACAGTCAAGATCAAAGAAGAAGTCCAGAAGTAGTTGGATGTTGGTTTTCTTGCCATCACAAATTATCCTCCATGGGTTGCTAATATTGTTCCTGTGCCAAAGAAAGATGGGAAGGTCAGGATGTGCGTCGATTGTCGAGATCTGAATAGAGCAAGCCCGAAGGATGATTTCCCGCTCCCCCATATTGATGTTTTGGTTGATAATACTGCTCAATACTCTGTGTTTTCCTTCATGGATGGCTTCTCTGGGTACAACCAAATCAAAATGTCCCCAGAAGACATGGAGAAAACTACTTTTATCACGCCATGGGGAACTTTTTGCTACAAAGTTATGCCTTTCGGATTGAAAAATGCAGGGGCAACTTATCAGCGGGCAATAGTAACTCTCTTTCCTGATATGATTCATCATGAGATTGAAGTATATGTTGATGACATAATTGTGAAGTCACATACAGAGGAAGGACATCTGGTCAATCTTCTCAAGTTGTTTGAAAGGTTAAGGAAGTTCAAGCTGAGGTTAAATCCTAACAAGTGCACCTTTGGGTGAGATCTGGGAAGTTACTGGGTTTTATTGTCAGTGAAAGAGGAATTGGAGTCGATCCTGCAAAGATAAAAGCTATACAAGAGATGCCTGAGCCGAGAACAGAGAAAGAAGTCAGTGGTTTCCTTGGAAGACTAAATTACATTGCGAGACTCATATCTCACCTTACAACCACTTCGAAGCCTATTTTCAAGTTGTTGAGAAAAGATCAAGCAATTGTTTGGAATGAAAATTGTTAGAAGGCTTTCGAGAAGATAAAAGAGTATTTGTAGGAACCTCTGATATTAATGCCTCCAGTTGCAGGAAGACTGTTGATTATGTATTTGACAGTTCTTGAGAATTCTATGGGTTGTATGCTCGGTCAACACGACGAGACGGGTAGAAAAGAGCACGCTATCTACTACTTGAGTAAAAATTTCACAGTGTGAGTCAAGATACTCGATGCTAGAGAAGACATGTTGTGCACTTGCTTGGGCAGTTAAACGCTTAAGGCAATACATGTTAAACCATACGACCATGTTGATTTCAAAGATGGATCCGATCAAATATGTTTTTGAAAAGCAAGCGCTTTCTAGGAGAATTGCTAGATGGAAGATGGTTCTGACAGAGTATGACATCCAATACGTCTCTCAAAAGGCCATTAAAGGGAGTATTATGTCATAATATCTCGCTGAACAACCAATTGAGGATTATCAGCCAATGAGTTTTGAGTTCCCGGATGAAGATATAATGTTTTTAAAGATGAAGGACGGTGAGGAGCCTCTACCAGACGAGGGTCCCGAGATTGGGTCTCAATGGAATTTGGTTTTCAACGGTGCTGTTAACTCATACGGAAACGGGATTGGGGCAATTATTACAACTCCTCATGGTTCTCACATACCGTTCACTGCTCGATTAACATTTGCTTGCACCAACAATGAAGCCAAATATAAAGAATACATCATGGGTATAGAAGAAGCTATTGATTTAAGAATCAAGAATCTAGATGTGTATGGTGATTCGGCCTTAGTCGTCAATTAGATCAAAGGAGAATGGGAAACCCGTCAGGCCAATCTGGTACCTTATATGAACTATGCAAGAAAATTGTTGCCTTTCTTCGACAAGGTTGAGTTTCATCATGTACCGAGGGCAGAAAATCAGATGGTGGACGCTTTGGCAACGTTATCATCAATGTATAAAGTGAATTTCTGGAATGAAGCTCCAACAATCACTATCATGCGCCTCGATAGGCCAGCTTTTATATTTGCGATAGAAGAAGCGTCGGATGGGAAGCCTTGGTATTTTGACATCAGACATTTCCTCAAGACTCAAGAGTGTCCGCCTGGGAATCAAGTAGAGATAAGAAGACTCTAAGGAGGTTGTCGGGAAAATTTTACTTAAACAAGGATGATGTGCTACAAAATAAATTTCGACCTGGTATTGCTGCGTTGTATGGATGAAAATGAAGCAAATTTACTGATGGAAGAGGTCCACGAAGGTTCTTTTGGTAGTCATGCTGGAGGACACGCAATGTCTAGAAAACTATTGAGAGCAGGGTATTACTGGATGACCATGGAGTCCAATTGTTTTAAGTATGCCAGAAATGCCATAAATGTTAGATTTATACGGACTAGATGCATGTACCACCGAGTCCTCTAAATGTATTGACATCTCCTTGGCCCTTTGAAATGTGGGGCATCGACATGATTTGCAAGACTGAACCGACCGCCTCCAATGGACATCGCTTTATCTTGGTGGAAATTAATTATTTCACCAAGTGGGTAGAGGCAGCTTCTTTCGCCAACGGGTTACTCGTTTTATAAAGAAAGACATCATCTGTCGATATGGAGTGCCAGAATGAATCATTACTGACAATGGTTCGAATTTGAATAATAAGATGATGAAAGAATTGTGCCAGAGTTTTAAAATTGAACACCACAACTCTTCTTCGTACCGTCCAAAGATGAATGGTGTTGTTGAGGCGACGAACAAGAATATCAAGAGGATCGTGCAGAAAATGGTGGTGACCTATAAGAATTGGCATGAGATGTTGCCCTTTGCTTTACATGGTTATCGTACTTTGGTGTGTACATCTACTGGGGAAACACCTTTCTCGTTGGTATATGGTATGGAAGTTGTCCTACCATTAGAAGTCGAGATTCCTTCTCTGAGGGTATTGTCTGATGTGAAGCTTGATGAAGCAGAATGGGTAAAGGCTAGGTTGAATCAACTTAGTTTGAGTGATGAAAAGAGATTGGCAGATGTCTCTACTGCGAAAATCGGCGCCGGCTGACAGAAGAGTCGCCACCGTGCGTTATTTATCCCAACGGAGGGAAAGGAAACGCTCGAAGTAAACCTCGCAAAAAATGGGAAAGGTATGGTCATCGCA
The DNA here is from genome assembly GCA_963859935.3 of Lathyrus sativus. Lineage (NCBI taxonomy): Eukaryota > Viridiplantae > Streptophyta > Magnoliopsida > Fabales > Fabaceae > Lathyrus > Lathyrus sativus. The sequence goes on from CAWUDS030007143.1 coordinate 15,848, forward strand.
ACCAAAACCTGGGTTCGGGAGTCGGTTACGCAAGGGGAAGGTATTAGCACCCCTCACGTTCGTCGTACTCGACGGGATCCACGCTTGGTGTTTATAAGGGAAAGGGTGTGTTTATCTATCTACGCTAATGGTCAGTCTGAAAAGAAAAGAAAAGGACAGGACTCGACAGAACATACACTGTTCTGGGCCTACGTACTCCCTCGTGCAATGGGAAAGTCAGAGTCAACGTAGTTCGACTACCTACGTCTAGACGGGGGGAAAGGTTGCTCGCCAGGACATCGCGTCCTGTGCCTACGTACTTCCACACGGCATGGAAGATCAGAGCAAACGTAGTTCGACTACGCACGACACAAGTTGTTCAAGTGTTTTTTATGGGAAAATGCACCTTAACCAAGGGTTTTCACAGTCCAGGAGGACAAAATGTTTTGATGTTCGTTCAAATATTTTAACGGAAGAAATGAATTCACTTTTGTTTTATCCTTTATTAAGTGTTGTTCTGTTGTTTTGAGAAAGGAAAGAGACACCCTAAAACTATGGTTGAAAAGGGGAATCTACCTATTGTTATCATGCCTGGTTGACCAACCTAATGTCTATCATAACTCCTCCACAGTAGAGAAGTTAGAGCTCCTAAGGGATCATGGCAACAGCACTAAACAGCAAACAGGAATCACTGCAAAGTAAAGAAATACTGGAAATATGCATGAATGCAACGACCAAACAATCAAGGCACAAAGGCCACACACCACAGAGGCAAGGGAGCTCAGCTCTACCAAATACCAGCAAGCAAAGCCACTCAATAACAAACAAGCAGAAGGAGGACCACCTCAACTTCTCATGCACACAAAGCCTATTTCTAAGATGCACCTATCTCAGAAATATCTAGATGAACCCCTAAGACTAATGCAACACAGCACCACACAAGTCAAACAACACAAAGAGAAGGCTAACCATCCTGGCAAACTCCTATCCAAAAGCAAGAAACTACCCTGAGCAAGACCCTAAGAAACCCTAAAACAAACCCCTGATCTACCTCTGAGCAAAGCCCTATGCAAAACCCTAACCAAAACTCTAAGAAAAACCCTAAACAAAACCTCAATCAAATCCCTAAGCGAAGCTCTAAAGCAAAACCCTAATCAGAACTCTAAGAAAAGCCCTAAAGCAAAACCCTACACAAGAGAAATCAATCCCAGTCTTCAAGCTTCAAGACAAGCTTACCAAAGAAAGGGAGCTAAGTAGGCAGACTCATAGTGCCTTCCTCAGGAAAGTACTAGGAGGCTTATACTCAGGACTCATATCCCATGTGGCTCAACAACTGTGAACGGTTTACATTCCTCCTCAGGAGAAACTAAACTCACATGAAGGCCCCGACATCATTGGATACTTGAGAAATCCTACATGAACTAAGGGAACTAAGTGAACAGACCCATAGTGCCTTCCTCAGGAAAATACTAGGGGGCTTCCACTTAGGAATCATATCCCATGTGGCTCAACAATTGTGAACGGTTTACATTCCTCCTCAGGAGAAACTAAACTCACATGAAGGCTCCGACATCATCGGATACTTGAGAAATCCTACATGAACTAAGGGAACTAAGTGAACAGACCCATAGTGCCTTCCTCAGGAAAGTACTAGGGGGCTTCCACTTAGGAATCATATCCCATGTGGCTCAACAACTATGATCGGTTTACATTCCTCCTCAGGAGAAACTAAACTCACATGAAGGCTCCAACATCATCGGATACTTGAGAAAGAGGTGAGAAGAAAGAATGAAAGACATCCATAGTGCCTTCCTCAGGAAAGTACCATAAATTTCCCTCAAACTTCAGGATCTCAAACCTCACAAACAGAGAGCAAGCTCCTAGACTAGGACCTCAATCCATGCATCCTTGCAAGCTCCATCAAGACTTCATCCAACCTCCACCTTCCAGAAGAAACCACAGGCCCTCAAACCAAAAGAAACTATCTCTGAAGTTCAACCACAGTTGAACTTCAAAGTCAGAAGCCCTCAAGACTTCTCCTATTCTCAAGCTCAAGCAAAAAATAGCAAAAACACTCTATAAAAATCTACCAAAAATCTAGGGGAAACCTACATGCCTCTATGATCCCAGGATCAAATCTCAAAGCCTAAGTCAACTTCTAAGGCTACTAAACAATCCCTAACATTGAATGGTCAAGGGTTAACCAGCAAGTTATGAGGTCTCTATTCTCTAACCCTAAAACAACATCAACCAATCTCTAAAAAATCCACAAAAATACTATGGGGAGCATGCATCAGTCTAGTATAACATACTAAAAAACTAGAGCAAAATTCATTACCAAATGAGAGAAATAAAATCAGCAAGGCAGACACACCACAAATCAATTATTCAATACCTATTAAAATACAAAAATGCAAATGCATGATTAAATCAATATTTTTGCACTATAAAATCCTAAATTGAATTAGGAACCTACAGAAAAAAGAAGGGAATTAATTGGTTCATCCTACTATTTTTTATGAATTATTTTCTAACATGATACAAAACAAAGAAAATTAAAAAAAAAGAATAAACAAAAGGGGGGTGCAGCGATAGCAAAACCTAGTTGTTCCAGCATTGGGCCCAAACACAGGGGGCGCGCATAGCAATCAGGGCCTAAGCCCAATCCACAATCATTCAGCATTCACACTCAGGGGGGGGGGGGGTAGCGAGTAATGAGGGGGTGATTCAGCAAACCAGACTTGGGCTTTGACCCAACCCAAACCCTAACCCAATTATCCATCAACAAAACTAAACTCTCCTCTCCCAAACCCGTCTACTGTTCATCCCCAAACCCTAACACGCCGCTCCCAACCTCTCTCCCTATTCTCTCTCTGAGAAATCCTCTCAAAACATTCTCAAACCCTAAACGCTCCATTCACGAATTCAAACGACCTCTCTCTAATCCTTAAACTGCTCACCTCAAACTAACCTGGATCATCCCCATCAACTAAAACTGAACCTCAAATCTCAAAACGAGAAATCCTAAATCAATGAATGAACAGCAATGGAGGTGGCGAAAAGGAAACAAACCTGGAGTGAAGCAACGGATACAACAAGTTCTGGAGAATGCTTCTTGAAGATCCACTATGAACAAGATGCAGTGAGCTTGGAGATTAGAGAATCTGTCACGATGGTGTTCTTGGCGAAGAAGTTCTGGAGACGCTCTCAGAAACGAATCTGATGATGAAGCTTCTGGAAGCCTTCAACGGAGATCTGGAAAAACGATGAAGATCGGATGGTGTTTCTTGGAAGAAGACGAAACGAGATCCTCAACAAATGAAGGAAACGTCAAAGATCTGGAGATTATGAACTATGGAGATGATGAAGACGACCTAATGGATGAAGACCTGGAAATCACGGATGAACTCGAGGGAGATTTGGAGGATCTTCATGGTTGAACGCGATCGGAGCTTGGATCTGAGAAGATTAATGAGGACGATCGGAGGAGATCAGTGTAACGAGACGAGTTCTGGTGATTTGCAACGATCTGGAAGAAACGAAGATCTTGATGAATCTGGGGAACTGGACAAGCGTGATGGATTTTCCGGCGAGATGCGGACGGAGGAGATCGGAGGGGATTGGAGGGGAAAACAATGAAGATCTTGAGAATCTGCAAATTTTGCAGATTCCGGCGAGCTGAGCGGCGGCCGGAGGGTGTTAGGGTGGCCGGAGTTGGTTGTCACCGGGCTTGCATGGCCGGCGATTGATTCTCCGGTATGGTTGACCGGTGGGGACAGGTGGCGAGGGGGTGAAGTGCATGCACTACACGTGTGCTGGGAGAGAGTTAGTGGGAAAACGCGTGGCAGATTCTGGGAGTGGAGCGAATTGTGAGGTGTCAGAACGTGGGGTCCCCTTGCTGATACGTGTGGATGGTTATATAGTTGACAAGTGGCGTTTTCTGGACTGAAAAAATGAACAAAAAACGGACTGCAATGGTTGGGCCTCCAAAAAAACCACATCTGGGCCCACGAAAATGATATTAATGGACCAAAAAAATCTGAAACAAAAATGGATTAAACCCAAATTAAACTAATTAAAGCCTAAACCTAATTAACTAGTTAAAACCACAATTAAATCTAAATGAAAATTAATCTATCCTAATTAATTCTAACAAACTCAATTAAAACCTAACTAATATTAAACTCTAATTAAACTAATAAAATCCTAATTAAATCTAAAAGATGATTAAAATTTTGCTAAACTCTATTAAACCTAATTAATTTCTAAACTAATAAAACTCTACTAATTTCACTAATATCTAAACTAATAAAAAACTCTAAGAATTTCTATTTAAAAAATCTATTAAAATCCTATTAAATCTCTAATAAAATCTATACTATTTAATTTCTACTTAAAAAAACCTAATAAGAGAAATATTCTATTTATCTAAAAACTTAATACCTAAAAGAAATTTATTCTAAAATATATTAAAACAATTTAAAAATTCTAAAAAAGGTTTAAATCTATTTAAAAATGCTGAAAAAATCTAATTAAATCCTAGAAAATCTATAAAGCCTATTAAAAATCCACAAAAGGCTATTAAACCCTAAAAAATACAAACAGAGGAAAATAAACGACATAAAAGAGAGCGCGAGACCAGATCGACGCAAACAATAAACCCCGGGCATCAGAATATCCCCAAAACCACCATGTAAGCTGAAAACACCGAGAAGCGCACAATTTCCCAAAAATAAAACCCTGATGATCTAGACTGGATCTGAAATATCCGGTAGATGAAAACCAAGCTGTAACTCTGATATCCTCTGTCCGTGTACAAATGTCATGCATCTGATATGCGGATACGAATTAAACCACGAACCAGATAGGAGAACCGGTTGGTCAAATTTTAGGGTGCAACAGCTGCCCCTATTCAAACGGCTTGAACCTGAATGGGTGAAGAGCGCTCAGCCTTCAAACATTCAAAGGTAAATGACGGTTGAATACCAATGAAACCCTGAAATTTGCCAACCGCAAAAATAAATTGCGCACACCACTGCTTGGGGAGAATTAACCAGGGAACTGATTTTTGTTGCCACAACGACAACTAAACACCTATCCATCAACCAGCTTATGCAATAATCTGATATTGTCCATAGACCACCCCATTCCGAAGAAGTGAGCATACACTGGACAGTGAGAAATTGCTGATCTCTCTTATCGACCTTCCGCATCCTGAACGAGCATCCACTAAACCGCGAGAAAATGTTGATTTCACTTACCAACCTTCCGTTCGTGCCTGAACGAGCATCCCTGCGGGGGCACGAGAAACTTAACCAAGCAACTCTGAGAGGACAAGTCTGATGACGACCGTCAAACCCATATTCTGGCAATAGGTATCCTGAAAACACTCCGCTGGGGAAATTGGGAACTTAACCAAGCACCTCAACGAGAATAACTTTGTTGAAAAATAAGAGGAATTTAACCAAACAAACTCCGTGGCGCATACCCTGCTGGGGACTATGAGGGACTTAACCAAGCAACTCATTGAAGTAACACCCTGCTGGAGAACATAACTCTGCTGTGGAAACTACGGGTAACCACCCAAAAATCTGCATTACCCATCCCAATGCTGACACCACAGCATCCTGAAAAAGACTCGGCTGGGGGGAAAAAGGTGCTTGACCAAACAAACTTTGCTAGGGGAATATGACATGACGAACACGATCACTGCGTGTTTGGTGCCACGACCTTCTTGACAGGAGAAAACATGATCACTGCGCGTCTTGTGCCACAAACCAACCATACGGGATGAATACGATCACTGCGTACCTCTTCCGCGAAAACCCCATAACATAACAATGACCACGATCACTGCGTGCCCTGCGCCACAACTCTCTTGACAGGAGAAAACACGATCATTGCGCGTCTTGTGTCGCAAACAAAACATACGGGATGAATACGATCACTGCGTACCCTACCACAAATCCCCACAACATAACGATGACCACGATCACTGCGTGCCCTGCGCCACAACTCTCTTGACAGGAGAAAACACGATCACTGCGCGTCTTGTGCCGCAAACAAAACATACGGGATGAATACGATCACTGCGTACCCTACCACAAATCCCCACAACATAACGATGACCACGATCATTGCGTACCCTGCGCCACAACTCTCTTGACAGGAGAAAACACGATCACTGCGTGTCTTGTGCCGCAAACAAAACATACGGGATGAATACGATCACTGCGTACCCTATCACAAATCCCCACAACATAACGATGACCACGATCACTGCGTGCCCTGCGCCACAACTCTCTTGACAGGAGAAAACATGATCACTACGCGTTCTGTGCCGCAAACAAAACATACGGGATGAATACGATCACTGCGTACCCTACCACAAATCCCCACAACATAACGATGACCACGATCACTGCGTGCCCTGCGCCACAACTCTCTTGACAGGAGAAAACACGATCACTGCGCGTCTTGTGCCGCAAACAAAACATACGGGATGAATACGATCACTGTGTACCCTACCACAAATCCCCACAACATAACTATGACCACGATCACTGCGTGCCCTGCGTCACAACTCTCTTGACAGGAGAAAACATGATCACTGCGCGTCTGTGCCGCAAATAAAACATACACATCTCTGCAAACCACGACCTCACTTATCGACAGAGAAAATACCTGAGGCTGGACGGGTAATCAATCCTGCTTATGCTTCCAAAATGCACATGTTTGATGATGCCTTAATGCTTCCATACTGCATGGAAATGCTATATATTCGTGTAAAATGCAAGTGCTTATGATGCATGCTTATGCAAAGGAGTTGCTTCAGCAAAATAAATGTTGAAGACAAACTGGATCCGCTGGGGATGACCGGAATACCACCGGAACGCTTCCAACAAAATGAATGCTGGAAAGATGAACTAACTCCACTGGGGATAACCATCCTGCTGGGAAAGTAGCTCACAAACTCAAAACTTCAAACTCTGCTGAAGATGATCATCCTGACGAGGAAGGATCGACCCGTTGGGGAAAGAGAAAAGCAATCCTGGAAACTGCTTTCGAAAGGTATCAACACTCTGATTACGCCCCTATGGGGATAATTCATCCTGCTATCACTGAGCTAGGGATTGACCGGTGTGCTCTGATTCGCACTGCACCAGCAATTCTTTGGGGAAGTTAATCATATCTGTCTCGACCTTCGCTGGGGAGGACCCTATTCTGCTTGATAAGCCAATTCTGAACTACTGAAGATACATTGATCCTTTCCTTCGACGCAATCTCCACTCTCCTGGGGAGACAACATTCAAATTTGCCCGGGGCGACTTCACTGAGGAAAGACACAACATTCATCCTCTGGAGAGGGTACTAGCCTGCCATGGACTCTGGCGGGGAACTTTGCGAGCCTTTGAATACCTGCAAAAGTCAACAAGCAAACACAAGACAATCTATGCAAAAAGAAACATCTTGGTAATCACCCACGACAACCATTAAGGTAATTGTCGGTTTTAACAATCATCGGCCGAGGCCCGCCTGTTTACACGCATGTAAGTTTATCAAAAACATCGGCGTTTTTTACAAACAAAACTGTAAAAATTAAAACCAAAGTCACACACTACACTGAATAACACACTTTATTGATAACGGCCCTAAGAATAGTCAAGATTTGTACATCAGATGCAACTCCTGAAAAGAGGTAGTCACACATAAACAAATTGCAGAAATGTACAAAGATACAGAATAAAATTTGTACACATGTCGGCAGCATGTTACAGACGAACACCATGAGTTGATCCTCCTATGACTCACCGGACTCCGACGCTTTCCTGATCTCTGTCTTCGGAAGAGATTGCTTTGGATAGTCGACCCCCGGATGCTCCCAAACCACTAGATAATCAAACTCGGACCGCAATCATTTGCTTTTCAAATCCCTAACTTTTGCGTGAATCGCCCTTTGCGGGTTTTCAATTCACCGGGATACCCCTTTTTGCCGAAGCCGCCCAGTGTAGGTTTTCAACTTCGCGGGTGTACATTTTTTCATTTTATATCCCTAACTTTTGCCCGAACCGTTTTATTCTGTTTTTTGGTTCGCCAGGATGCCCCATTTTTGCCTGGACTCTCTTTTTACTGTCCAGCGGGCCAATTTTTAAGCAAAGTATTTTTTAACTGCGTACGAGTTCACAGGGGATGAAAAGTCTTCACCATCCATGGTGGATAACAATAAGGCTCCTCCGGAGAAGACCTTTCTCACGACGTATGGACCTTCGTAATTGGGAGTCCATTTGCCCCTGTGATTCGATTGCGGTGGGAGAATCTTCTTCAGCACAAGATCACCCGTCTGAAAGCTTCGAGGTCGAATCTTCTTGTCGAACGCTTTCTTCATCCGGCTCTGATACAGCCTACCATGTGCAATTGATGCTAGTCTCTTCTCGTCTATCAAGCTCAGCTGGTTCAATCTACTTCTTACCCATTCTGCCTCATCAAGCTGAACATCAAGCAAAACCCTCAAAGATGGTATCTCAACCTCCAATGGCAGGACTGCCTCCATGCCATACACCAGTGAGAACGGAGTTGCCCCGGTTGATGTACACACCGTCGTGCGATAACCGTGCAACGCAAACGGCAATATCTCATGCCAATCCTTATACGTTACCACCATCTTCTGAACAATCTTCTTTATGTTCTTGTTGGCCGCTTCAACAGCGCCATTCATCTTGGGTCTGTACGGAGATGAATTATGATGCTTGATCTTAAACTCCCGACAAAGATCCCTCATCATCTTATTGTTCAGATTCGAACCATTATCAGTAATGATCCGTTCAGGAATACCGTATCTGCAAATTATATCCCTCTTGATAAATCTGGCCACCACCTGTTTCGTCACATTGGCATAAGATGCTGCTTCCACCCACTTGGTGAAGTAATCGATCGCGACTAGGATGAAGCGATGCCTATTAGAAGCAGTAGGCTCAATCTTGCCAATCATATCAATCCCCCACATGGAGAAAGGCCACGGAGAAGCCATAACATTCAGTGGACTGGGTGGCACATGGATCATATTAGCATAGATCTGGCACTTGTGACACCGCTTGGCAAACTTGAAACAGTCCATTTCCATCGTTAACCAATAATACCCTGCCCGCAACAACTTTTGAGTCATAGCATGCCCACCAGCATGTGTACCAAAAGTTCCTTCATGGACTTCTTCCATGAGTAAATTGGCTTCCTTCTCATCTACACACCGGAGGAGTACCAAATCGTGGTTCCTTCTATACAGAACGCCGTCGGGATTCAGATAGAAGTTGCCTGCTAATCTCCTTAGAGTCTTCTGATCACGACTGGATTGCCCCAGCCGGATATTCCTTGTTCTTCAGAGAAATTCTATATGTCGAAATACCAAGGTTTATCGTCAGATGCTTCATCAATTGCAAACACAAAGGCCGGCCTATCAAGGCGAGATATGACAATCCTAGGAGCCTCATTCCAGTAATTAACCTTATACATCGAGGATAATGTTGCAAGGGCGTCCGCCATTTGATTCTCCGCCCGAGGTACATGATGAAACTCTACTTTATCAAAGAAAGGTAGCAACCTTCTCGCATAATTCATGTACGGTACCAGATTAGGTTGGCGTGTCTCCCACTCTCCCTTTAATCTGATTCACAACCAATGCTGAATCCCCATATACGTCCAGATTCTTGATCCTCAGATCAATAGCCTCCTCTAAACCCCATAATACAAGCTTCGTACTCGGCTTCGTTATTCGTTACTGGAAAAGTCAATCTGGCTGTAAACGGGATGTGCGACCCGTGGGGAGTTTGTAATGATTGCCCCAATCCCACTACCATTACGAATTGACAGCCCCATCAAAAAATTAATTGCCACTGGGAACTCCGCTCAGGACCTTCACCAGGCAACGGCTCATCACAATCTTTAGCCTTCAAGTACATTATGTCCTCATCAGGAAACTCAAACTTCATAGGCTGATAATCCTCAATTGGCTGTTCGGCGAGATATTCGGACAGAACACTTCCCTTAATGGCCTTCTGGCAAACATACTGGATATCGTATTCTGTCAATACCATCTGCCATCTAGCAATCCTTCCAGAGAGCGCTTGCTTTTCAAACACATATTTGATCGGATCCATCTTTGACATCAGCATGGTTGTATGGTTCAGCATATATTGTCTTAGATGTTTGGCAGCCCACGCCAATGCACAAC
>CAWUDS030007144.1:0-26040 GCA_963859935.3 Lathyrus sativus
TCTAATTTTAATTGTTATGCATACGTATAAATTATGGGTCATTCATTTATAGTCTCTTAACTTAGTTTCTTTGAAGTTAAGAACCAAAATTTGTGTGATGGAGAAGAAGAAAAATATAGAAATTTTTTACATCTATTTTACCATAATACCATGTGATTATGGTTAACACAAATAACATTGAGCTTAAATATTTAATTTTAGTGATTACCCATATAGATATAGTTTATTTGTCATTCATTTATAGTCTTTTAACTCTGCGGCCTACTGACGAAGAAACATGAAATTTGGTGATGGAGAAGAACCATATTCAATATGTTAACATCTAATAAAGCATAATGCAATGTGAAAATGGTAAATTTAAATATATTCTAGCTTGATTATTTATTTTAATTATTACCTATTTTATAAAAAAAAATATATGTCATGGATTATAGTCTTATAACTTTGTTTTTTAATAGGGAAAACCTAAAATATTGTTTTGGAGTAGAAAAATAACATATAATTGATTTTTTTCATCTACTATAGTCTATTGTAATTTTTGCTTTGTGATAAAAAAATCCTAAAAGTTTGGGATGGTGAAGAGAAATATTGAATATTTTTAGATATGTAATATACCATAAGTCAATGTGAATACGATGAATATAAACAATATTGTTCTTGATTATTTACTTTAATTGTTATGCATACGTATAAATATGGTCATTCTTTTGTAGTCTCTTAACTTAGTTTTTTTGAGGTTAAGAAACCAAAATTTTGGTGATGGAGAAGAAGAAAAATATAGAAATTTTTTACATCTATTTTACCATAATACAATGAGATTATGGTTAACACAAATAACATTGAGCTTAAATATTTAATTTTAGTGATTACCCATATAGATATAATTTATTTGTCATTTATCTATAGTCTTTTAACTCTGCGGCCTAATTACGAAGAAACATGAAATTTGGTGATAGAGAAGAACCATATTGAATATGTTTACATCTAATAAACCATAATTCAATGTGAAAAAGGTAAATATAAATATATTCTAGCTTGATTATTTATTTTATTTATTACCTATTTTATAGAAAAATATATGTCATGGGTTATAGTCTTATAACTTTATTTTTTAGTAGGGAAAAATCTAAAATTTTGTGATGGAGTAGAAAAATAACAGATAATTAATTTTTTTCATCTACTATAGTCTGTTGTAATTTTTGCTTAGTGACATAAAAACATAAAACTTTGGGATGGTGAAGAGAAATATTAAATATTTTTAGATGTAATATACCATAAGTCAATGCGAATATGATGAATGTAAATAATATTGATCTTGATTATTTGATTTTAATTGTAATGCATACGTAGAAATTATGGGTCATTCATTTGTAGTCTCTTAACTTATTTCTTAGAGGTTAAGAAGCCAAAATTTTGGTGATGGAGAAGAAGAAAAATATAGAAATTTTTTACATCTATTTTACCATAATACAATGTGATTATGGTTAACACATATAACATTGAGCTTAAATATTTAATTTTAGTGATAACCCATGTAGATATAATTTATTTGTCATTCATTTATAGTCTTTTAACTCTGCGGTCTACTGACGAAGAAACATGAAATTTGGAGACGAAGAAGAACAGATTGAATATGTTTACTTCTAATAAACCATAGTTCACTGTGAAATGGTAAATTTAAATATATTCTAACTTGATTATTTATTTTAATTATTACCTATTTTAAAAAAAAAACATATATTTCATGGATTATAGTCTTATAAATTTGTTTTTTAGTAGGGAAAACCTAAAATTTTGTTGTGGAGTAGAAAAATAACATATAATTTATTTTTTTCATTTACTTTAGTCTATTGTAATTTTTGCTTAGTGATAAAAAAATCCTAAAACTTTGGGATGGTGAAGAGAAATATTGAATATTTTTATATATGTAATATACCATAAGTCAATGTGAATACGATGAATATAAATAATATTGTGCTTGATAATTTAATTTTAATTGTTATGCATACGTATAAATTATGGGTCATTCATTTATAGTCTCTTAACTTAGTTTCTTTGAAGTTAAGAACCAAAATTTGTGTGATGGAGAAGAAGAAAAATATAGAAATTTTTTACATCTATTTTACCATAATACAATGTGATTATGGTTAACACAAATAACATTGAGCTTAAATATTTAATTTTAGTGATTACCCATATAGATATAGTTTATTTGTCATTCATTTATAGTCTTTTAACTCTGCGGCCTACTGACGAAGAAACATGAAATTTGGTGATGGAGAAGAACCATATTGAATATGTTAACATCTAATAAAGCATAATGCAATGTGAAAATGGTAAATTTAAATATATTCTAGCTTGATTATTTATTTTAATTATTACCTATTTTATAAAAAAAAATATATGTCATGGATTATAGTCTTATAACTTTGTTTTTTAAAAGGGAAAACCTAAAATTTTGTTTTGGAGTAGAAAAATAACATATAATTGATTTTTTTCATCTACTATAGTCTATTGTAATTTTTGCTTTGTGATAAAAAAAATCCTAAAAGTTTGGGATGGTGAAGAGAAATATTGAATATTTTTAGATATGTAATATACCATAAGTCAATGTGAATACGATGAATATAAACAATATTGTTCTTGATTATTTACTTTAATTGTTATGCATACGTATAAATATGGTCATTCTTTTGTAGTCTCTTAACTTAGTTTTTTTGAGGTTAAGAAACCAAAATTTTGGTGATGGAGAAGAAGAAAAATATAGAAATTTTTTACATCTATTTTACCATAATACAATGAGATTATGGTTAACACAAATAACATTGAGCTTAAATATTTAATTTTAGTGATTACCCATATAGATATAATTTATTTGTCATTTATCTATAGTCTTTTAACTCTGCGGCCTAATTACGAAGAAACATGAAATTTGGTGATAGAGAAGAACCATATTGAATATGTTTACATCTAATAAACCATAATTCAATGTGAAAACGGTAAATATAAATATATTCTAGCTTGATTATTTATTTTATTTATTACCTATTTTATAGAAAAATATATGTTATGGGTTATAGTCTTATAACTTTATTTTTTAGTAGGGAAAAATCTAAAATTTTGTGATGGAGTAGAAAAATAACAGATAATTAATTTTTTTCATCTACTATAGTCTGTTGTAATTTTTGCTTAGTGACAAAAAAACATAAAACTTTGGGATGGTGAAGAGAAATATTAAATATTTTTAGATGTAATATACCATAAGTCAATGCGAATATGATGAATGTAAATAATATTGATCTTGATTATTTGATTTTAATTGTAATGCATACGTAGAAATTATGGGTCATTCATTTGTAGTCTCTTAACTTATTTCTTAGAGGTTAAGAAGCCAAAATTTTGGTGATGGAGAAGAAGAAAAATATAGAAATTTTTTACATCTATTTTACCATAATACAATGTGATTATGGTTAACACATATAACATTGAGCTTAAATATTTAATTTTAGTGATAACCCATGTAGATATAATTTATTTGTCATTCATTTATAGTCTTTTAACTCTGCGGTCTACTGACGAAGAAACATGAAATTTGGAGACGGAGAAGAACAGATTGAATATGTTTACTTCTAATAAACCATAGTTCACTGTGAAATGGTAAATTTAAATATATTCTAACTTGATTATTTATTTTAATTATTACCTATTTTATAAAAAAAAAACATATATTTCATGGATTATAGTCTTATAAATTTGTTTTTTAGTAGGGAAAACCTAAAATTTTGTTGTGGAGTAGAAAAATAACATATAATTTATTTTTTTCATTTACTTTAGTCTATTGTAATTTTTGCTTAGTGATAAAAAAATCCTAAAACTTTGGGATGGTGAAGAGAAATATTGAATATTTTTATATATGTAATATACCATAAGTCAATGTGAATACGATGAATATAAATAATATTGTGCTTGATAATCTAATTTTAATTGTTATGCATACGTATAAATTATGGGTCATTCATTTATAGTCTCTTAACTTAGTTTCTTTGAAGTTAAGAACCAAAATTTGTGTGATGGAGAAGAAGAAAAATATAGAAATTTTTTACATCTATTTTACCATAATACCATGTGATTATGGTTAACACAAATAACATTGAGCTTAAATATTTAATTTTAGTGATTACCCATATAGATATAGTTTATTTGTCATTCATCTATAGTCTTTTAACTCTGCGGCCTACTGACGAAGAAACATGAAATTTGGTGATGGAGAAGAACCATATTGAATATGTTAACATCTAATAAAGCATAATGCAATGTGAAAATGGTAAATTTAAATATATTCTAGGTTGATTATTTATTTTAATTATTACCTATTTTATAAAAAAAAAATTTGTCATGGATTATAGTCTTATAACTTTGTTTTTTAGTAGGGAAAACCTAAAATTTTGTTTTGGAGTAGAAAAATAACATATAATTGATTTTTTTCATCTACTATAGTCTATTGTAATTTTTGCTTTGTGATAAAAAAATCCTAAAATTTTGGGATGGTGAAGAGAAATATTGAATATTTTTAGATATGTAATATACCATAAGTCAATGTGAATACGATGTATATAAACAATATTGTTCTTGATTATTTAATTTTAATTGTTATGCATACGTATAAATATGGTCATTCTTTTGTAGTCTCTTAACTTAGTTTTTTGAGGTTAAGAAACCAAAATTTTGGTGATGGAGAAGAAGAAAAATATAGAAATTTTTTACATCTATTTTACCATAATACAATGTGATTATGGTTAACACAAATAACATTGAGCTTAAATATTTAATTTTAGTGATTACCCATATAGATATAATTTATTTGTCATTTATCTTTAGTCTTTTAACTCTGCGGCCTAATTACGAAGAAACATGAAATTTGGTGACAGAGAAGAACCATATTGAATATGTTTACATCTAATAAACCATAATTCAATGTGAAAACGGTAAATATAAATATATTCTAGCTTGATTATTTATTTTACTTATTACCTATTTTATAGAAAACTATATGTCATGGGTTATAGTCTTATAACTTTATTTTTTAGTAGGGAAAAATCTAAATTTTGTGATGGAGTAGAAAAATAACAGATAATTAATTTTTTTCATCTACTATAGTCTGTTGTAATTTTTGCTTAGTGACAAAAATAAAACTTTGGGATGCTGAAGAGAAATATTAAATATTTTTAGATGTAATATACCATACGTCAATGCGAATATGATGAATGTAAATAATATTGATCTTGATTATTTGATTTTAATTGTAATGCATACGTAGAAATTACGGGTCATTCATTTGTAGTCTCTTAACTTATTTCTTAGAGGTTAAGAAACCAAAATTTTGGTGATGGAGAAGAACAAAAATATAGAAATTTTTTACATCTATTTTACCATAATACAATGTGATTATGGTTAACACATGTAAATTTGAGCTTAAATATTTAATTTTAGTGATAACCCATGTAGATATAATTTATTTGTCATTCATTTATAGTCTTTTAACTCTGAGGCCTACTGACGAAGAAACATGAAATTTGGAGACGGAGAAGAACAGATTGAATATGTTTACTTCTAATAAACCATAGTTCACTGTGAAATGGTAAATTTAAATAGATTCTAACTTGATTATTTATTTTAATTATTTTCTATTTTATAAAAAAAAAACATATATTTCATGGATTATAGTCTTATAAATTTGTTTTTTAGTTGGGAAAACCTAAAATTTTGTTGTGCAGTAGAAAAATAACATATAATTGATTTTTCTCATCTACTTTAGTCTATTGTAATTTTTGCTTAGTGATAAAAAAATCCTAAAACTTTGGGATGGTGAAGAGAAATATTGAATATTTTTATATATGTAATATACCATAAGTCAATGTGAATACGATGAATATAAATAATATTGTGCTAGATAATGTAATTTTAATTGTTATGCATACGTATAAATTATGGGTCATTCATTTGTAGTCTCTTAACTTAGTTTCTTTGAAGTTAAGAACCAAAATTTGTGTGATGGAGAAGAAGAAAAATATGGAAATTTTTTACATCTATTTTACCATAATACAATGTGATTATGGTTAACACAAATACCATTGAGCTTAAATATTTAATTTTAGTGATTACCCATATAGATATAGTTTATTTGTCATTCATCTATAGTCTTTTAACTCTACGGCCTACTGACGAAGAAACATGAAATTTGGTGATGGAGAAGAACCATATTGAATATGTTAACATCTAATAAAGCATAATGCAATGTGAAAATGGTAAATTTAAATATATTCTAGCTTGATTATTTATTTTAATTATTACCTATTTTATAAAAAAAATATATGTCATGGATTATAGTCTTATAACTTTGTTTTTTAATAGGGAAAACCTAAAATTTTGTTTTGGAGTAGAAAAATAACATATAATTGATTTTTTTCATCTACTATAGTCTATTGTAATTTTTGCTTTGTGATAAAAAAATCCTAAAAGTTTGGGATGGTGAAGAGAAATATTGAATATTTTTAGATATGTAATATACCATAAGTCAATGTGAATACGATGAATATAAACAATATTGTTCTTGATTATTTACTTTAATTGTTATGCATACGTATAAATATGGTCATTCTTTTGTAGTCTCTTAACTTAGTTTTTTTGAGGTTAAGAAACCAAAATTTTGGTGATGGAGAAGAAGAAAAATATAGAAATTTTTTACATCTATTTTACCATAATACAATGAGATTATGGTTAACACAAATAACATTGAGCTTAAATATTTAATTTTAGTGATTACCCATATAGATATAATTTATTTGTCATTTATCTATAGTATTTTAACTCTGCGGCCTAATTACGAAGAAACATGAAATTTGGTGATAGAGAAGAACCATATTGAATATGTTTACATCTAATAAACCATAATTCAATGTGAAAACGGTAAATATAAATATTTTTCAGCTTGATTATTTATTTTATTTATTACCTATTTTATAGAAAAATATATGTCATGGGTTATAGTCTTATAACTTTATTTTTTAGTAGGGAAAAATCTAAAATTTTGTGATGGAGTAGAAAAATAACAGATAATTAATTTTTTTCATCTACTATAGTTTGTTGTAATTTTTGCTTAGTGACAAAAAAACATAAAACTTTGGGATGGTGAAGAGAAATATTAAATATTTTTAGATGTAATATACCATAAGTCAATGCGAATATGATGAATGTAAATAATATTGATCTTGATTATTTGATTTTAATTGTAATGCATACGTAGAAATTATGGGTCATTCATTTGTAGTCTCTTAACTTATTTCTTAGAGGTTAAGAAGCCAAAATTTTGGTGATGGAGAAGAAGAAAAATATAGAAATTTTTTACATCTATTTTACCATAATACAATGTGATTATGGTTAACACATATAACATTGAGCTTAAATATTTAATTTTAGTGATAACCCATGTAGATATAATTTATTTGTCATTCATTTATAGTCTTTTAACTCTGCGGTCTACTGACGAAGAAACATGAAATTTGGAGACGGAGAAGAACAGATTGAATATGTTTACTTCTAATAAACCATAGTTCACTGTGAAATGGTAAATTTAAATATATTCTAACTTAATTATTTATTTTAATTATTACGTATTTTATAAAAAAAAACATATATTTCATGGATTATAGTCTTATAAATTTGTTTTTTAGTAGGGAAAACCTAAAATTTTGTTGTGGAGTAGAAAAATAACATATAATTGATTTTTTTCATTTACTTTAGTCTATTGTAATTTTTGCTTAGTGATAAAAAAATCCTAAAACTTTGGGATGGTGAAGAGAAATATTGAATATTTTTATATATGTAATATACCATAAGTCAATGTGAATACGATGAATATAAATAATATTGTGCTTGATAATCTAATTTTAATTGTTATGCATACGTATAAATTATGGGTCATTCATTTATAGTCTCTTAACTTAGTTTCTTTGAAGTTAAGAACCAAAATTTGTGTGATGGAGAAGAAGAAAAATATAGAAATTTTTTACATCTATTTTACCATAATACCATGTGATTATGGTTAACACAAATAACATTGAGCTTAAATATTTAATTTTAGTGATTACCCATATAGATATAGTTTATTTGTCATTCATTTATAGTCTTTTAACTCTGCGGCCTACTGACGAAGAAACATGAAATTTGGTGATGGAGAAGAACCATATTGAATATGTTAACATCTAATAAAGCATAATGCAATGTGAAAATGGTAAATTTAAATATATTCTAGCTTGATTATTTATTTTAATTATTACCTATTTTATAAAGAAAAATATATGTCATGGATTATAGTCTTATAACTTTGTTTTTTAATAGGGAAAACCTAAAATTTTGTTTTGGAGTAGAAAAATAACATATAATTGATTTTTTTCATCTACTATAGTCTATTGTAATTTTTGCTTTGTGATAAAAAAATCCTAAAAGTTTGGGATGGTGAAGAGAAATATTGAATATTTTTAGATATGTAATATACCATAAGTCAATGTGAATACGATGAATATAAACAATATTGTTCTTGATTATTTAATTTTAATTGTTATGCATACGTATAAATATGGTCATTCTTTTGTAGTCTCTTAACTTAGTTTTTTTGAGGTTATGAAACCAAAATTTTGGTGATGGAGAAGAAGAAAAATATAGAAATTTTTTACATCTATTTTACCATAATACAATGTGATTATGGTTAACACAAATAACATTTAGCTTAAATATTTAATTTTAGTGATTACCCATATAGATATAATTTATTTGTCATTTATCTTTAGTCTTTTAACTCTGCGGCCTAATTACGAAGAAACATGAATTTTGGTGACAGAGAAGAACCATATTGAATATGTTTACATCTAATAAACCATAATTCAATGTGAAAACGGTAAATATAAATATATTCTAGCTTGATTATTTATTTTATTTATTACCTATTTTATAGAAAAATATATGTCATGGGTTATAGTCTTATAACTTTATTTTTTAGTAGGGAAAAATCTAAAATTTTGTGATGGAGTAGAAAAATAACAGATAATTAATTTTTTTCATCTACTATAGTCTGTTGTAATTTTTGCTTAGTGACAAAAAAACATAAAACTTTGGGATGGTGAAGAGAAATATTAAATATTTTTAGATGTAATATACCATAAGTCATTGCGAATATGATGAATGTAAATAATATTGATCTTGATTATTTGATTTTAATTGTAATGCATACGTAGAAATTACGGGTCATTCATTTGTAGTCTCTTAACTTATTTCTTAGAGGTTAAGAAACCAAAATTTTGGTGATGGAGAAGAAGAAAAATATAGAAATTTTTTACATCTATTTTACCATAATACAATGTGATTATGGTTAACACATGTAAATTTGAGCTTAAATATTTAATTTTAGTGATAACCCATGTAGATATAATTTATTTGTCATTCATTTATAGTCTTTTAACTCTGAGGCCTACTGACGAAGAAACATGAAATTTGGAGACGGAGAAGAACAGATTGAATATGTTTACTTCTAATAAACCATAGTTCACTGTGAAATGGTAAATTTAAATAGATTCTAACTTGATTATTTATTTTAATTATTTTCTATTTTATAAAAAAAAAACATATATTTCATGGATTATAGTCTTATAAATTTGTTTTTTAGTTGGGAAAACCTAAAATTTTGTTGTGGAGTAGAAAAATAACATATAATTGATTTTTTTCATCTACTTTAGTCTATTGTAATTTTTGCTTAGTGATAAAAAAATCCTAAAACTTTGGGATGGTGAAGAGAAATATTGAATATTTTTAGATATGTAATATACCATAAGTCAATGTGAATACGATGAATATAAATAATATTGTGCTAGATAATGTAATTTTAATTGTTATGCATACGTATAAATTATGGGTCATTCATTTGTAGTCTCTTAACTTAGTTTCTTTGAAGTTAAGAACCAAAATTTGTGTGATGGAGAAGAAGAAAAATATAGAAATTTTTTACATCTATTTTACCATAATACAATGTGATTATGGTTAACACAAATAACATTGAGCTTAAATATTTAATTTTAGTGATTACCCATATAGATATAGTTTATTTGTCATTCATCTATAGTCTTTTAACTCTGCGGCCTACTGACGAAGAAACATGAAATTTGGTGATGGAGAAGAACCATATTGAATATGTTAACATCTAATAAAGCATAATGCAATGTGAAAATGGTAAATTTAAATATATTCTAGATTGATTATTTATTTTAATTATTACCTATTTTATAAAAAAAAAAATTGTCATGGATTATAGTCTTATAACTTTGTTTTTTAGTAGGGAAAACCTAAAATTTTGTTTTGGAGTAGAAAAATAACATATAATTGATTTTTTTCATCTACTATAGTGTATTGTAATTTTTGCTTTGTGATAAAAAAATCCTAAAATTTTGGGATGGTGAAGAGAAATATTGAATATTTTTAGATATGTAATATACCATAAGTCAATGTGAATACGATGAATATAAACAATATTGTTCTTGATTATTTAATTTTAATTGTTATGCATACGTATAAATATGGTCATTCTTTTGTAGTCTCTTAACTTAGTTTTTTTGAGGTTAAGAAACCAAAATTTTGGTGATGGAGAAGAAGAAAAATATAGAAATTTTTTACATCTATTTTACCATAATACAATGTGATTATGGTTAACACAAATAACATTGAGCTTAAATATTTAATTTTAGTGATTACCCATATAGATATAATTTATTTGTCATTTATCTTTAGTCTTTTAACTCTGCGGCCTAATTACAAAGAAACATGAAATTTGGTGACAGAGAAGAACCATATTGAATATGTTTACATCTAATAAACCATAATTCAATGTGAAAACGGTAAATATAAATATATTCTAGCTTGATTATTTATTTTATTTATTACCTATTTTATAGAAAAATATATGTCATGGGTTATAGTCTTATAACTTTATTTTTTAGTAGGGAAAAATCTAAAATTTTGTGATGGAGTAGAAAAATAACAGATAATTAATTTTTTTCATCTACTATAGTCTGTTGTAATTTTTGCTTAGTGACAAAAAAACATAAAACTTTGGGATGCTGAAGAGAAATATTAAATATTTTTAGATGTAATATACCATACGTCAATGCGAATATGATGAATGTAAATAATATTGATCTTGATTATTTGATTTTAATTGTAATGCATACGTAGAAATTACGGGTCATTCATTTGTAGTCTCTTAACTTATTTCTTAGAGGTTAAGAAACCAAAATTTTGGTGATGGGAAGAACAAAAATATAGAAATTTTTTACATCTATTTTACCATAATACAATGTGATTATGGTTAACACATATAACATTGAGCTTAAATATTTAATTTTAGTGATAACCCATGTAGATATAATTTATTTGTCATTCATTTATAGTCTTTTAACTCTGCGGCCTACTGACGAAGAAACATGAAATTTGGAGACGGAGAAGAACAGATTGAATATGTTTACTTCTAATAAACCATAGTTCACTGTGAAATGGTAAATTTAAATATATTCTAACTTGATTATTTATTTTAATTATTACCTATTTTATAAAAAAACATATATTTCATGGATTATAGTCTTATAAATTTGTTTTTTGGTTGGGAAAACCTAAAATTTTGTTGTGGAGTAGAAAAATAACATATAATTGATTTTTTTCATCTACTTTAGTCTATTGTAATTTTTGCTTAGTGATAAAAAAAATCCTAAAACTTTGGGATGGTGAAGAGAAATATTGAATATTTTTAGATATGTAATATACCATAAGTCAATGTGAATACGATGAATATAAATAATATTGTGCTAGATAATGTAATTTTAATTGTTATGCATACGTATAAATTATGGGTCATTCATTTGTAGTCTCTTAACTTAGTTTCTTTGAAGTTAAGAACCAAAGTTTGTGTGATGGAGAAGAAGAAAAATATGGAAATTTTTTACATCTATTTTACCATAATACAATGTGATTATGGTTAACACAAATACCATTGAGCTTAAATATTTAATTTTAGTGATTACCCATATAGATATAGTTTATTTGTCATTCATCTATAGTCTTTTAACTCTGCGGCCTACTGACGAAGAAACATGAAATTTGGTGATGGAGAAGAACCATATTGAATATGTTAACATCTAATAAAGCATAATGCAATGTGAAAATGGTAAATTTAAATATATTCTAGCTTGATTATTTATTTTAATTATTACCTATTTTATAAAAAAAAAAATTTGTCATGGATTATAGTCTTATAATTTGTTTTTTAGTAGGGAAAACCTAAAATTTTGTTTTGGAGTAGAAAAATAACATATAATTGATTTTTTTTCATCTACTATAGTCTATTGTAATTTTTGCTTTGTGATAAAAAAATCCTAAAATTTTGGGATGGTGAAGAGAAATATTGAATATTTTTAGATATGTAATATACCATAAGTCAATGTGAATATGATGAATATAAACAATATTGTTCTTGATTATTTAATTTTAATTGTTATGCATACGTATAAATATGGTCATTCTTTTGTAGTCTCTTAACTTAGTTTTTTTGAGGTTAAGAAACCAAAATTTTGGTGATGGAGAAGAAGAAAAATATAGAAATTTTTTACATCTATTTTACCATAATACAATGTGATTATGGTTAACACAAATAACATTGAGCTTAAATATTTAATTTTAGTGATTACCCATATAGATATAATTTATTTGTCATTTATCTTTAGTCTTTTAACTCTACGGCCTAATTACGAAGAAACATGAATTTTGGTGACAGAGAAGAACCATATTGAATATGTTTACATCTAATAAACCATAATTCAATGTGAAAACGGTAAATATAAATATATTCTAGCTTGATTATTTATTTTATTTATTACCTATTTTATAGAAAAATATATGTCATGGGTTATAGTCTTATAACTTTATTTTTTAGTAGGGAAAAATCTAAAATTTTGTGATGGAGTAGAAAAATAACAGATAATTAATTTTTTTCATCTACTATAGTCTGTTGTAATTTTTGCTTAGTGACAAAAAAACATAAAACTTTGGGATGGTGAAGAGAAATATTAAATATTTTTAGATGTAATATACCATAAGTCATTGCGAATATGATGAATGTAAATAATATTGATCTTGATTATTTGATTTTAATTGTAATGCATACGTAGAAATTACGGGTCATTCATTTGTAGTCTCTTAACTTATTTCTTAGAGGTTAAGAAACCAAAATTTTGGTGATGGAGAAGAAGAAAAATATAGAAATTTTTTACATCTATTTTACCATAATACAATGTGATTATGGTTAACACATGTAAATTTGAGCTTAAATATTTAATTTTAGTGATAACCCATGTAGATATAATTTATTTGTCATTCATTTATAGTCTTTTAACTCTGAGGCCTACTGACGAAGAAACATGAAATTTGGAGACGGAGAAGAACAGATTGAATATGTTTACTTCTAATAAACCATAGTTCACTGTGAAATGGTAAATTTAAATAGATTCTAACTTGATTATTTATTTTAATTATTTTCTATTTTATAAAAAAAAACATATATTTCATGGATTATAGTCTTATAAATTTGTTTTTTAGTTGGGAAAACCTAAAATTTTGTTGTGGAGTAGAAAAATAACATATAATTGATTTTTTTCATCTACTTTAGTCTATTGTAATTTTTGCTTAGTGATAAAAAAATCCTAAAACTTTGGGATGGTGAAGAGAAATATTGAATATTTTTAGATATGTAATATACCATAAGTCAATGTGAATACGATGAATATAAATAATATTGTGCTAGATAATGTAATTTTAATTGTTATGCATACGTATAAATTATGGGTCATTCATTTGTAGTCTCTTAACTTAGTTTCTTTGAAGTTAAGAACCAAAATTTGTGTGATGGAGAAGAAGAAAAATATAGAAATTTTTTACATCTATTTTACCATAATACAATGTGATTATGGTTAACACAAATAACATTGAGCTTAAATATTTAATTTTAGTGATTACCCATATAGATATAGTTTATTTGTCATTCATCTATAGTCTTTTAACTCTGTGGCCTACTGACGAAGAAACATGAAATTTGGTGATGGAGAAGAACCATATTGAATATGTTAACATCTAATAAAGCATAATGCAATGTGAAAATGGTAAATTTAAATATATTCTAGGTTGATTATTTATTTTAATTATTACCTATTTTATAAAAAAAAAATTTGTCATGGATTATAGTCTTATAACTTTGTTTTTTAGTAGGGAAAACCTAAAATTTTGTTTTGGAGTAGAAAAATAACATATAATTGATTTTTTTCATCTACTATAGTCTATTGTAATTTTTGCTTTGTGAAAAAAAATCCTAAAATTTTGGGATGGTGAAGAGAAATATTGAATATTTTTAGATATGTAATATACCATAAGTCAATGTGAATACGATGTATATAAACAATATTGTTCTTGATTATTTAATTTTAATTGTTATGCATACGTATAAATATGGTCATTCTTTTGTAGTCTCTTAACTTAGTTTTTTTGAGGTTAAGAAACCAAAATTTTGGTGATGGAGAAGAAGAAAAATATAGAAATTTTTTACATCTATTTTACCATAATACAATGTGATTATGGTTAACACAAATAACATTGAGCTTAAATATTTAATTTTAGTGATTACCCATATAGATATAATTTATTTGTCATTTATCTTTAGTCTTTTAACTCTGCGGCCTAATTACAAAGAAACATGAAATTTGGTGACAGAGAAGAACAATATTGAATATGTTTACATCTAATAAACCATAATTCAATGTGAAAACGGTAAATATAAATATATTCTAGCTTGATTATTTATTTTATTTATTACCTATTTTATAGAAAAATATATGTCATGGGTTATAGTCTTATAACTTTATTTTTTAGTAGGGAAAAATCTAAAATTTTGTGATGGAGTAGAAAAATAACAGATAATTAATTTTTTTCATCTACTATAGTCTGTTGTAATTTTTGCTTAGTGACAAAAAAACATAAAACTTTGGGATGCTGAAGAGAAATATTAAATATTTTTAGATGTAATATACCATACGTCAATGCGAATATGATGAATGTAAATAATATTGATCTTGATTATTTGATTTTAATTGTAATGCATACGTAGAAATTACGGGTCATTCATTTGTAGTCTCTTAACTTATTTCTTAGAGGTTAAGAAACCAAAATTTTGGTGATGGAGAAGAACTATAGAAATTTTTTACATCTATTTTACCATAAAACAATGTGATTATCGTTAACACATATAACATTGAGCTTAAATATTTAATTTTAGTGATAACCCATGTAGATATAATTTATTTGTCATTCATTTATAGTCTTTTAACTCTGCAGCCTACTGACGAAGAAACATGAAATTTGGAGACGGAGAAGAACAGATTGAATATGTTTACTTCTAATAAACCATAGTTCACTGCGAAATGGTAAATTTAAATATATTCTAACTTGATTATTTATTTTAATTATTTTCTATTTTATAAAAAAAACATATATTTCATGGATTATAGTCTTATAAATTTGTTTTTTAGTTGGGAAAACCTAAAATTTTGTTGTGGAGTAGAAAAATAACATATAATTGATTTTTTTCATCTACTTTAGTCTATTGTAATTTTTGCTTAGTGATAAAAAAATCCTAAAACTTTGGGATGGTGAAGAGAAATATTGAATATTTTTAGATATGTAATATACCATAAGTCAATGTGAATACGATGAATATAAATAATATTGTGCTAGATAATGTAATTTTAATTGTTATGCATACGTATAAATTATGGGTCATTCATTTGTAGTCTCTTAACTTAGTTTCTTTGAAGTTAAGAATCAAAATTTGTGTGATGGAGAAGAAGAAAAATATAGAAATTTTTTACATCTTTTTTACCATAATACAATGTGATTATGGTTAACACAAATAACATTGAGCTTAAATATTTAATTTTAGTGATTACCCATATAGATATAGTTTATTTGTCATTCATCTATAGTCTTTTAACTCTGCGGCCTACTGACGAAGAAACATGAAATTTGGTGATGGAGAAGAACCATATTGAATATGTTAACATCTAATAAAGCATAATGCAATGTGAAAATGGTAAATTTAAATATATTCTAGCTTGATTATTTATTTTAATTATTACCTATTTTATAAAAAAAAAAATTTGTCATGGATTATAGTCTTATAACTTTGTTTTTTAGTAGGGAAAACCTAAAATTTTGTTTTGGAGTAGAAAAATAACATATAATTGATTTTTTTCATCTACTATAGTCTATTGTAATTTTTGCTTTGTGATAAAAAAATCCTAAAATTTTGGGATGGTGAAGAGAAATATTGAATATTTTTAGAT
Organism: Lathyrus sativus; assembly: GCA_963859935.3. Classification (NCBI taxonomy): domain Eukaryota; kingdom Viridiplantae; phylum Streptophyta; class Magnoliopsida; order Fabales; family Fabaceae; genus Lathyrus; species Lathyrus sativus. The sequence continues at coordinate 16,482 of CAWUDS030007144.1, forward strand.
ATGTAATATACCATAAGTCAATGTGAATACGATGAATCTAAACAATATTGTTCTTGATTATTTAATTTTAATTGTTATGCATACGTATAAATATGGTCATTCTTTTGTAGTCTCTTAACTTAGTTTTTTTGAGGTTAAGAAACCAAAATTTTGATGATGGAGAAGAAGAAAAATATAGAAATTTTTTACATCTATTTTACCATAATACAATGTGATTATGGTTAACACAAATAACATTGAGCTTAAATATTTAATTTTAGTGATTACCCATATAGATATAATTTATTTGTCATTTATCTTTAGTCTTTTAACTCTGCGGCCTACTGACGAAGAAACATGAAATTTGGAGACGGAGAAGAACATATTGAATATGTTTACTTCTAATAAACCATAGTTCACTGCGAAATGGTAAATTTAAATATATTCTAACTTTATTATTTATTTTAATTATTTTCTATTTTATAAAAAAAAACATATATTTCATGGATTATAGTCTTATAAATTTGTTTTTTAGTTGGGAAAACCTAAAATTTTGTTGTGGAGTAGAAAAATAACATATAATTGATTTTTTTCATCTACTTTAGTCTATTGTAATTTTTGCTTTGTGATAAAAAAATCCTAAAACTTTGGGATGGTGAAGAGAAATATTGAATATTTTTAGATATGTAATATACCATAAGTCAATGTGAATACGATGAATATAAATAATATTGTGCTAGATAATGTAATTTTAATTGTTATGCATACGTATAAATTATGGGTCATTCATTTGTAGTCTCTTAACTTAGTTTCTTTGAAGTTAAGAACCAAAATTTGTGTGATGGAGAAGAAGAAAAATATAGAAATTTTTTACATCTATTTTACCATAATACAATGTGATTATGGTTAACACAAATAACATTGAGCTTAAATATTTAATTTTAGTGATTACCCATATAGATATAGTTTATTTGTCATTCATCTATAGTCTTTTAACTCTGCGGCCTACTGACGAAGAAACATGAAATTTGGTGATGGAGAAGAACCATATTGAATATGTTAACATCTAATAAAGAATAATGCAATGTGAAAATGGTAAATTTAAATATATTCTAGCTTGATTATTTATTTTAATTATTACCTATTTTATAAAAAAAAAATTGTCATGGATTATAGTCTTATAACTTTGTTTTTTAGTAGGGAAAACCTAAAATTTTGTTTTGGAGTAGAAAAATAACATATAATTGATTTTTTTTCATCTACTATAGTCTATTGTAATTTTTGCTTTGTGATAAAAAAATCCTAAAATTTTGGGATGGTGAAGAGAAATATTGAATATTTTTAGATATGTAATATACCATAAGTCAATGTGAATACGATGAATATAAACAATATTGTTCTTGATTATTTAATTTTAATTGTTATGCATACGTATAAATATGGTCATTCTTTTGTAGTCTATTAACTTAGTTTTTTTGAGGTTAAGAAACCAAAATTTTGATGATGGAGAAGAAGAAAAATATAGAAATTTTTTACATCTATTTTACCATAATACAATGTGATTATGGTTAACACAAATAACATTGAGCTTAAATATTCAATTTTAGTGATTACCCATATAGATATAATTTATTTGTCATTTATCTTTAGTCTTTTAACTCTGCGGCCTAATTACGAAGAAACATGAAATTTGGTGACAGAGAAGAACCATATTGAATATGTTTACATCTAATAAACCATAATTCAATGTGAAAACGGTAAATATAAATATATTCTAGCTTGATTATTTATTTTATTTATTACCTATTTTATAGAAAAACATATGTCATGGGTTATAGTCTTATAACTTTATTTTTTAGTAGGGAAAAATCTAAAATTTTGTGATGGAGTAGAAAAATAACAGATAATTAATTTTTTTCATCTACTATAGTCTGTTGTAATTTTTGCTTAGTGACAAAAAAACATAAAACTTTGGGATGGTGAAGAGAAATATTAAATATTTTTAGATGTAATATACCATAAGTCAATGCGAATATGATGAATGTAAATAATATTGATCTTGATTATTTGATTTTAATTGTAATGCATACGTAGAAATTACGGGTCATTCATTTGTAGTCTCTTAACTTATTTCTTAGAGGTTAAGAAACCAAAATTTTGGTGATGGAGAAGAACTATAAAAATTTTTTACATCTATTTTAACATAAAACAATGTGATTATGGTTAACACATATAACATTGAGCTTAAATATTTAATTTTAGTGATAACCCATGTAGATATAATTTATTTGTCATTCATTTATAGTCTTTTAACTCTGCAGCCTACTGACGAAGAAACATGAAATTTGGAGACGGAGAAGAACAGATTGAATATGTTTACTTCTAATAAACCATAGTTCACTGCGAAATGGTAAATTTAAATATATTCTAACTTGATTATTTATTTTAATTATTTTCTATTTTATAAAAAAAAACATATATTTCATGGATTATAGTCTTATAAATTTGTTTTTTAGTTGGGAAAACCTAAAATTTTGTTGTGGAGTAGAAAAATAACATATAATTGATTTTTTTCATCTACTTTAGTCTATTGTAATTTTTGCTTAGTGATAAAAAAATCCTAAAACTTTGGGATGGTGAAGAGAAATATTGAATATTTTTAGATATGTAATATACCATAAGTCAATGTGAATACGATGAATATAAATAATATTGTGATAGATAATGTAATTTTAATTGTTATGCATACGTATAAATTATGGGTCATTCATTTGTAGTCTCTTAACTTAGTTTCTTTGAAGTTAAGAATCAAAATTTGTGTGATGGAGAAGAAGAAAAATATAGAAATTTTTTACATCTATTTTACCATAATACAATGTGATTATGGTTAACACAAATAACATTGAGCTTAAATATTTAATTTTAGTGATTACCCATATAGATATAGTTTATTTGTCATTCATCTATAGTCTTTTAACTCTGCGGCCTACTGACGAAGAAACATGAAATTTGGTGATGGAGAAGAACCATATTGAATATGTTAACATCTAATAAAGCATAATGCAATGTGAAAATGGTAAATTTAAATATATTCTAGCTTGATTATTTATTTTAATTATTACCTATTTTATAAAAAAAAATTGTCATGGATTATAGTCTTATAACTTTGTTTTTTAGTAGGGAAAACCTAAAATTTTGTTTTGGAGTAGAAAAATAACATATAATTGATTTTTTTCATCTACTATAGTCTATTGTAATTTTTGCTTTGTGATAAAAAAATCCTAAAATTTTGGGATGGTGAAGAGAAATATTGAATATTTTTAGATATGTAATATACCATAAGTCAATGTGAATACGATGAATCTAAACAATATTGTTCTTGATTATTTAATTTTAATTGTTATGCATACGTATAAATATGGTCATTCTTTTGTAGTCTCTTAACTTAGTTTTTTTGAGGTTAAGAAACCAAAATTTTGATGATGGAGAAGAAGAAAAATATAGAAATTTTTTACATCTATTTTACCATAATACAATGTGATTATGGTTAACACAAATAACATTGAGCTTAAATATTTAATTTTAGTGATTACCCATATAGATATAATTTATTTGTCATTTATCTTTAGTCTTTTAACTCTGCGGCCTACTGACAAAGAAACATGAAATTTGGAGACGGAGAAGAACAGATTGAATATGTTTGCTTCTAATAAACCATAGTTCACTGCGAAATGGTAAATTTAAATATATTCTAACTTTATTATTTATTTTAATTATTTTCTATGTTATAAAAAAAAACATATATTTCATGGATTATAGTCTTATAAATTTGTTTTTTAGTTGGGAAAACCTAAAATTTTGTTGTGGAGTAGAAAAATAACATATAATTGATTTTTTTCATCTACTTTAGTCTATTGTAATTTTTTCTTAGTGATAAAAAAATCCTAAAACTTTGGGATGGTGAAGAGAAATATTGAATATTTTTAGATATGTAATATACCATAAGTCAATGTGAATACGATGAATATAAATAATATTGTGCTAGATAATGTAATTTTAATTGTTATGCATACGTATAAATTATGGGTCATTCATTTGTAGTCTCTTAACTTAGTTTCTTTGAAGTTAAGAACCAAAATTTGTGTGATGGAGAAGAAGAAAAATATAGAAATTTTTTACATCTATTTTACCATAATACAATGTGATTATGGTTAACACAAATAACATTGAGCTTAAATATTTAATTTTAGTGATTACCCATATAGATATAGTTTATTTGTCATTCATCTATAGTCTTTTAACTCTGCGGCCTACTGACGAAGAAACATGAAATTTGGTGATGGAGAAGAACCATATTGAATATGTTAACATCTAATAAAGCATAATGCAATGTGAAAATGGTAAATTTAAATATATTCTAGCTTGATTATTTATTTTAATTATTACCTATTTTATAAAAAAAAAAATTGTCATGGATTATAGTCTTATAACTTTGTTTTTTAGTAGGGAAAACCTAAAATTTTGTTTTGGAGTAGAAAAATAACATATAATTGATTTTTTTCATCTACTATAGTCTATTGTAATTTTTGCTTTGTGATAAAAAAATCCTAAAATTTTGGGATGGTGAAGAGAAATATTGAATATTTTTAGATATGTAATATACCATAAGTCAATGTGAATACGATGAATATAAACAATATTGTTCTTGATTATTTAATTTTAATTGTTATGCATACGTATAAATTTGGTCATTCTTTTGTAGTCTCTTAACTTAGTTTTTTTGAGGTTAAGAAACCAAAATTTTGGTGATGGAGAAGAAGAAAAGTATAGAAATTTTTTACATCTATTTTACCATAATACAATGTGATTATGGTTAACACAAATAACATTGAGCTTAAATATTTAATTTTAGTGATTACCCATATAGATATAATTTATTTGTCATTTATCTTTAGTCTTTTAACTCTGCGGCCTAATTACGAAGAAACATGAAATTTGGTGACAGAGAAGAACCATATTGAATATGTTTACATCTAATAAACCATAATTCAATGTGAAAACGGTAAATATAAATATATTCTAGCTTGATTATTTATTTTATTTATTACTTATTTTATAAAAAAAACATATATTTCATGGATTATAGTCTTATAAATTTGTTTTTTAGTAGGGAAAACCTAAAATTTTGTTGTGGAGTAGAAAAATAACATCTAATTGATTTTTTTCATCTACTTTAGTCTATTGTAATTTTTGCTTAGTGATAAAAAAATCCTAAAACTTTGGGATGGTGAAGAGAAATATTGAATATTTTTAGATATGTAATATACCATAAGTCAATGTGAATACGATGAATATAAATAATATTGTGCTAGATAATGTAATTTTAATCGTTATGCATACGTATAAATTATGGGTCATTCATTTGTAGTCTCTTAACTTAGTTTCTTTGAAGTTAAGAACCAAAATTTGTGTGATGGAGAAGAAGAAAAATATAGAAATTTTTTACATCTATTTTACCTTAATACAATGTGATTATGGTTAACACAAATAACATTGAGTTTAAATATTTAATTTTAGTGATTACCCATATAGATATAGTTTATTTGTCATTCATCTATAGTCTTTTAACTCTGCGGCCTACTGACGAAGAAACATGAAATTTGGTGATGGAGAAGAACCATATTGAATATGTTAACATCTAATAAAGCATAATGCAATGTGAAAATGGTAAATTTAAATATATTCTAGCTTGATTATTTATTTTAATTATTACGTATTTTATAAAAAACATTTATGTCATGGATTATAGTCTTATAACTTTGTTTTTTGTAGGGAAAACCTAAAATTTTGTTGTGGAGTAGAAAAATAACATATAGTTGATTTTTTTCATCTACTATTGTCTATTGTAATTTTTGCTTAGTGATAAAAAAATCCTAAAAGTTTGGGATGGTTAAGAGAAATATTGAATATTTTTAGATATGTAATATACCATAAGTCAATGCGATTACGATGAATATAAACAATGATGTGCTTGATTATTTAATTTTAATTAATATGCATACGTAGAAATTATGGGTCAATCATTTGTAGTCTCTTAACTTAGTTTCTTAGAGGTTAAGAAACCAAAATTTTGGTGATGGGGAAGAACAAAAAATATAAGAAATTGTTTACATCTATTTTACCAAAATACAATGTGATTATGGTTAACACATATAACATTGAGCTTAACTATTTAACTTTAGTGATAAATCATGTAGATATAATTTATTTGTCATTCATTTATAGTCTTTTAACTCTGCGGCCTTTTGACGAAGAAACATGAAATTTGGTGACGGAGAAGAACAGATTGAATATGTTTACTTCTAATAAACCATAGTTCACTGTGAAATGGTAAATTTAAATATATTCTAACTTGATTATTTATTTTAATTATTACCTATTTTATAAAAATTATATATTTCATGGATTATAGTCTTATAACTTTGTTTTTTGTAGGGAAAACCTAAAATTTTGTTGTGGAGTAGAAAAATAACATATAATTGATTTTTTTCATCTACTTTAGTCTATTGTAATTTTTGCTTAGTGATAAAAAAATCCTAAAACTTTGGGATGGTGAAGAGAAATATTGAATATTTTTAGATATGTAATATACCATAAGTCAATGTGAATACGATGAATATAAATAATATTGTGCTAGATAATGTAATTTTAATTGTTATGCATACGTATAAATTATGGGTCATTCATTTGTAGTCTCTTAACTTAGTTTCTTTGAAGTTAAGAATCAAAATTTGTGTGATGGAGAAGAAGAAAAATATAGAAATTTTTTACATCTATTTTACCATAATACAATGTGATTATGGTTAACACAAATAACATTGAGCTTAAATATTTAATTTTAGTGATTACCCATATAGATATAGTTTATTTGTCATTCATCTATAGTCTTTTAACTCTGCGGCCTACTGACGAAGAAACATGAAATTTGGTGATGGAGAAGAACCATATTGAATATGTTAACATCTAATAAAGCATAATGCAATGTGAAAATGGTAAATTTAAATATATTCTAGCTTGATTATTTATTTTAATTATTACCTATTTTATGAATAAAAAATTTGTCATGGATTATAGTCTTATAACTTTGTTTTTTAGTAGGGAAAACCTAAAATTTTGTTTTGGAGTAGAAAAATAACATATAATTGATTTTTTTCATCTAGTATAGTCTATTGTAATTTTTGCTTTGTGATAAAAAAATCCTAAAATTTTGGGATGGTGAAGAGAAATATTGAATATTTTTAGATATGTAATATACCATAAGTCAATGTGAATACGATGAATATAAACAATATTGTTCTTGATTATTTAATTTTAATTGTTATGCATACGTATAAATATGGTCATTCTTTTGTAGTCTCTTAACTTAGTTTTTTTGAGGTTAAGAAACCAAAATTTTGATGATGGAGAAGAAGAAAAATATTGAAATTCTTTACATCTATTTTACCATAATACAATGTGATTATGGTTAACACAAATAACATTGAGCTTAAATATTTAATTTTAGTGATTAACCATATAGATATAATTTATTTGTCATTTATCTTTAGTCTTTTAACTCTGCGGCCTAATTACGAAGAAACATGAAATTTGGTGACAGAGAAGAACCATATTGAATATGTTTACATCTAATAAACCATAATTCAATGTGAAAACGGTAAATATAAATATATTCTAGCTTGATTATTTATTTTATTTATTACCTATTTTATAGAAAAATATATGTCATGGGTTATAGTCTTATAACTTTATTTTTTAGTAGGGAAAAATCTAAAATTTTGTGATGGAGTAGAAAAATAACAGATAATTAATTTTTTTCATCTACTATAGTCTGTTGTAATTTTTGCTTAGTGACAAAAAATAATAAAACTTTGGGATGGTGAAGAGAAATATTAAATATTTTTAGATGTAATATACCATAAGTCAATGCGAATATGATGAATGTAAATAATATTGATCTTGATTATTTGATTTTAATTGTAATGCATACGTAGAAATTACGGGTCATTCATTTGTAGTCTCTTAACTTATTTCTTAGAGGTTAAGAAACCAAAATTTTGGTGATGGAGAAGAACTATAGAAATTTTTTACATCTATTTTACCATAAAACAATGTGATTATGGTTAACACATATAACATTGAGCTTAAATATTTAATTTTAGTGATAACCCATGTAGATATAATTTATTTGTCATTCATTTATAGTCTTTTAACTCTGCAGCCTACTGACGAAGAAACATGAAATTTGGAGACGGAGAAGAACAGATTGAATATGTTTACTTCTAATAAACCATAGTTCACTGCGAAATGGTAAATTTAAATATATTCTAACTTGATTATTTATTTTAATTATTTTCTATTTTATAAAAAAACATATATTTCATGGATTATAGTCTTATAAATTTGTTTTTTAGTTGGGAAAACCTAAAATTTTGTTGTGGAGTAGAAAAATAACATATAATTGATTTTTTTCATCTACTTTAGTCTATTGTAATTTTTGCTTAGTGATAAAAAAATCCTAAAACTTTGGGATGGTGAAGAGAAATATTGAATATTTTTAGATATGTAATATACCATAAGTCAATGTGAATACGATGAATATAAATAATATTGTGCTAGATAATGTAATTTTAATTGTTATGCATACGTATAAATTATGGGTCATTCATTTGTAGTCTCTTAACTTAGTTTCTTTGAAGTTAAGAATCAAAATTTGTGTGATGGAGAAGAAGAAAAATATAGAAATTTTTTACATCTATTTTACCATAATACAATGTGATTATGGTTAACACAAATAACATTGAGCTTAAATATTTAATTTTAGTGATTACCCATATAGATATAGTTTATTTGTCATTCATCTATAGTCTTTTAACTCTGCGGCCTACTGACGAAGAAACATGAAATTTGGTGATGGAGAAGAACCATATTGAATATGTTAACATCTAATAAAGCATAATGCAATGTGAAAATGGTAAATTTAAATATATTCTAGCTTGATTATTTATTTTAATTATTACCTATTTTATGAATAAAAAATTTGTCATGGATTATAGTCTTATAACTTTGTTTTTTAGTAGGGAAAACCTAAAATTTTGTTTTGGAGTAGAAAAATAACATATAATTGATTTTTTTCATCTAGTATAGTCTATTGTAATTTTTGCTTTGTGATAAAAAAATCCTAAAATTTTGGGATGGTGAAGAGAAATATTGAATATTTTTAGATATGTAATATACCATAAGTCAATGTGAATACGATGAATATAAACAATATTGTTCTTGATTATTTAATTTTAATTGTTATGCATACGTATAAATATGGTCATTCTTTTGTAGTCTCTTAACTTAGTTTTTTTGAGGTTAAGAAACCAAAATTTTGATGATGGAGAAGAAGAAAAATATTGAAATTCTTTACATCTATTTTACCATAATACAATGTGATTATGGTTAACACAAATAACATTGAGCTTAAATATTTAATTTTAGTGATTAACCATATAGATATAATTTATTTGTCATTTAT